>BQNB010017786.1:0-69351 GCA_026074375.1 Tanacetum coccineum
TATTTTATCCTTTTGTGGAATTTGACCTTTTGCCTTGGTCAAAGGCATTCGGTTAGAATCTGCATTAGGGTTGCTATATAAGTGTACGCTATCAGCGAATCAGTAGTCCTCTTCCATTAGAATTTTGTGAGTACAAAATTCTGGGTTAACACCCTTTATATCGGAGAGTTTCCAAGCGATGGCTCGCTTGTGGGACTTGAGAACCTTAGCAATTATGACAGGCAACTTGTCGTCACCTTCTAAAAATGCGTATTCAAGATGGGGTGGCAGTTCCTTGAGTTCAACCTCGGGAGGTTGAGTTCTTTCCTAACTCCAGGCAGATATTGTTCATGATTTGGGAGGGGGGTGGTGGTTCACTGTTTAAAATTGCTTCTAGAATCAGGATGTCCCCCTCAGGATCCTGATAAGTTGGATCCACTTCAGACGAAGTTGGATCACCTTCTAGAGCAAGAAACGAATCTGCTTCTTCAAATAAGAGAAAGTCACTGTCCCCGAAAGGAGTGAGATTTGGAGAAGCAGTAGAAACAATAGGCTCAAAATATGGAGTGGGGTTGCCACTCGCGATCACGTTTGAAAATCCTAGGACCTCTTGAGAATACTCATCACAAGCCATATCAATGACGTCGATTTTGTTTACGTCATATGGTTGTAATCGTGTGTATCTTTAAGTTTTAGTCCTGATTGAATGTGGATGGCCTTCCTTGCCAACACGAAGGGTAATTCACCTTCATAAACATCTATCAAAAGCATGATGGTTTTTAAGAAAACATCGCGAGAATTAAAGTATGAGGGTTGGTCAAAATCAAAACTATGAAGTCAGCTAGAATTTGAATTTTCCCACATTTTTCAAAGCATCTTCAGCGATACGATCGTCTATGATCGAACGGTCAGCTAGTTTAATGTCATGCAAGCGGGTCAATTCAGAAGAGATTGATTGTTCCATACAGAATAAGTGCATGAGTTACTGCTCGCACCAGATCGGCCCAATGCGTTTGCATGTAGTAATCCCTGTAAATTCACATGGAATCAGAATCGGCCAGGGTCTCCAAAGTTTCTTTTGTAACTTGTTGTGGATGACCGTGAACAGTTCCTCATTCAAAGGCGTTTTGCAATTGCTCTATTTTTTTTGTTTCCAATCAAGGTTTTTAAGTGAGAAATTTAGGCATGATATCAAGCATCGGTAAAGCTAATCTCGAAACTCAAATCTCTAAAGATTTCATAGAATTTCTCGATTTGGTCGTTAGCTTTTTCCTTGCGCCTTTCATCATTTCTTCTTGATGGAAATGGAATTGATGCTTTAGGAACAGGAGCAACATTGGGCTCAGGAATTGGATTACGAGACTGGAATTTGAAACAACAGAGGTTGGACGTCTTCGGTGCTTCCGTTATTAGCAAGAGGCATCGTGTCCTTTGTCACCTCGGCATCATGATTAATTGCTTTTGGTCCTTGGATGGTAACACCACTTCCGGGTTGTGAACATTTTAAATCTCCTTTGGGTTGGTAACAGTGTTACCAGGAAGAGTTCCAGAACCGGAAGTAGAAGCTGTATTAGCAGTAACAAATTTTGAAAGCATGTCAGTCAAATTTGCCATTTGGGATTGCAGGTTTTGACCTTGGTTTTGCATGTTTCTCAACACTGCATCATTGGCTGTGACATATCTTTCAAAATCTGTTTTTGACACACCGTGTGTCTGAGGAGCAGGTCCTTGATGAGCTACTGGTTGATTGACCGGAGGTCGATAAATCTGACCTTGGTTGAAATTGTTTCCTCTGTTTTGATTGAAGTTATTTCCTCGATTGAAATTGTTTTGACTATTTGCATGAGGATTCTGAATGGGAGGAAAACCAGGAGGTCGAATTTGATTTGAGACCATCGGAGGTCGATAACCAGAATTAGCTTGGTTGAAATTGGCCGCAGCGGCCTGGGACACATACTCTTGGATGTTGTCATGGTACATGTTGCTGTTAGTGGCTGGACAGTTTTGATAAGAATGACCTCCCCCACAAGTTACACAACTTTGTTCAACCGCTTTTACGGGGGCGGAAGCTGGGGTTTGGTTCTTTCTATCGAGAATTAATGCCCGAACCATGTCTTTGAGTTCAGCAACATCAGATGAGACTGCTGGGGTGGAAGAGCTTGTACTCATTTTAGCTACAATAGCTTTGTTTCTTGATTGACGTACCTTAGACTTGCTCTCGATAATTTTTAAACATTCTCGAGGCATTTTGTCTAAGAAGTTACCACCAGCAGCTGAGTTCAATGAATCTTGATCATTTGAGTTAAGGGCATTGTAGAATGTATCGAGTTGATGCAATTCTGAAAACCCATGATGAGGGCATCCCCTTAAAAGATCATTGAAACGATCCCAAGCCTCATAAAACGTCTCATCAAATTTTTGCTGAAATCTCGTGATTTCATTTCTGAGATTTGTCGTTTTAGAGGGCGGGAAGAATTTGTTAATAAATTTCGAAACAAGATCATCCCATGTTTCAATCGACCGAGGGGGTTCTTTTTCTAGCCAAATCCGGGCTGCCCCTTCGAGAGAAAACGGGAAAAGCATAAGCTTAACCGACGTATTTGGTACGTTCGGAATCTTCATCGTAGAAGTGATCTTGTTGAAATAACGGATGTGAGCATGTGGGTCTTCTTTATCATTGCCAAAAAATTGCTTGTTTTGGACAAGATTCAGAAGACCATGCTTGATCTCAAAGTTATTCGCGGTGATTTCAGGAATAACTATCGCATCCTCGTAACCCTCGGTGGGTGCTTCGAGCAATTGCGCCATAGTACGATTATCAGCCATCGCAACTATGGGAGGATTATCAGGTTTCTCAAGGTTAGATGATTCAACAGAAGTTTGTCGAACTTGTGGTTGTCGACGTCTACGGGCTTGAGAACGAGTGCGCATGCACAAAATAGGAGTACAAAAGGAAAATTTACACTAATTTTTTTTTTTTTTTTTTTTTTTTTTTTTTTGGTTTTTCAAAGATTGATTCACAATTGATTTTAACGGACAATGAGATAGGACAACTTAAACCAAATAATCAGCTTACTTCACGGTAGCTCTCAAAAAGATAAACTCACAGGTGAGCGGAGGAGTAGGAATAGCGCGAAGCTTATTTCTCCTTTCGGGTCGTAGTTCCTAGGAACAACCCTCCTTATACCCACTTTATAGTTTGTTCAACTTTCCGAGGTGAGCCGTACGTCGTAAGAGACACAAAAGGCAAGTTTTTAAATCTTTTGTTCGAGCTGGACGTCGTTTGAGACACAAAGGCAAGTTTTTAATTTTTTTGTTTCCTCGAATTGGGAAAACCAAACAAGTTCACCGGGATCTTATTATGATAATACCTCAGTTGAGAATATTATATTTTGGTATTTTACCAAGTTGTGAATTTTATTTCTTTTTTTATTATGGACAATGTTTTTATATTTTTGATTTTTTTTTTTTTTTTTTTTTTTTTTTTTTTTTTGGATTTTTAAATGATAATTATACTAAAAAGAAATGAAAAATATTTTTGTACTTTTTTTTTTTTTTTTTTTTATATTTTTATAATAAAAATATTCACAGTTTCAAAAACTGAGTGGCCAAAAACGTACGATAAACGAGAGCACGCCTCCCGGCAGCGGGCCACAAATTGATCGTTGAGATTTACACTAAATTTATATATTAATATATATTAAAATATATAATATATAAAAGGAGTCTAAAAGCAGCACCAATGATACCGAGAAGTAGTATAGAGTTTTCTCGGGTCGTAAATCCCCAACGAGGCTGGAATGGTAAATCGATACGAATGAATTGATGATTTGAATTGAGAAACAAATGATTTTGATTTTTAACTAGATAAACTAAAATTAATTAAAGAAAACTAAAATTATTCTACGGGAAACAGCAATGGTAAATTGGGAACCTTAATTAAAAGCTACGGGTAGCAGAGAAATAGTTTATAGGATTAAATACCTTAACTACGGGAGCAATTGAACAATGGCAATGGGAAAGACCTAAAAAAATCTATTGTGAGGAAACCATTAATTTAGGCTAATCAAAATACTTAACTAAGTTATGTGTAAAAAACTTATGAAACTAAAGTTAAACGTGTAATTTTTTGACTACCGGGATTAAGTACGCGAGGCCTAAATACTAAAAATTATAAAATAAAGTCTAAATTCTCTCTTTAAAATTTTAATAAACGACAAAAATTATTCTAACTTAATAAAGATAAATGTAAAAATTTTCAAAAACGGAGTTCGAAAACGAACAAAACGGTAAGAAACGAAAAATCCGGGCTCGTAAACGGGCCCGGAACATGAAAATTTGTGACTAAAATTACCTTGACTTATATTTTTTATATTTTTAAAATATAAACTAACTGGATTAGAATTTAAGAATTTTGATCTAAAATGAAAGAAATATTTTTTGTTAATTTTGTTTTATTGATGTTTTATGAATTTTCTAAGATTAACTAACTAATTAAAACTGTAATATAAATAGGAAAATGACAGAAAAATATTATTACAATAAAAAATCTGAAAAAAAAGTCAAAATTTTAAATAAAGAAAAAAGGTTGAGGAATCTTAAATAATATAAAACAGCCCAAAAGTTACTGTAGCAATTAAAAGTAATTAAACTAATTAAATCCTATAAACCTATTGTTAATTAATAAATTAAATAAACTAACTAAAGTTTAACCTAAGGGACTAACAGTGAAAGGGAGACAAGGACAAACGGGGTAACAGGGTAACTAACCACAGGGACTAACTATGTGAACTAGAAACTTCAAAATTACAGAAATGGTCCCTGAGAATGACCCCGATTGCAAGACAAGTCCCAAGTGCTTAAAATCAAAAAGCTATAAAATAAAAGTTGTTCAGGGGCTTGAGCTTATCATTGTTTATAAAAGGGACATAAGCTGAAAGGGTCACAATAAGCTGGAAAAGTGAGCTTTTGGTCTGACAGAAACCTAATAAGCTTATAAGCTTATTTGGCTTTTTCTTTGGGCTGAGAAGCTCAGGATAAGCTGATAAAATGGGTTTACTAACTTAACTAACCTTCAATCTACCTGTTTTTAACTAAGACTTATTACCGCTCTAAGCCACCTAATGTATTAAGCTAAGCTGTGATAAGATAAAGTGACTAGTATATATAAGATAAACAGAAAAAATAGATGCTACTTTAAGCCTAGAATAAGCTAAGACTAGAAAAGGACAATTAAGCTAGTTAAAATCTTGTGAGCATTAGAGGGTCTTGTAATACTGCGCTATGGTAAGTGAAGCAGAAAAAATTCCTAAGGTCTAGGGTTGAAGAATGAAAGTCTAGATAGAAGAAGGTCGAGAGTTTGTGTGAGTGCTCGTAGCTAACCAGGGGAGAACTTACTAACAGCTATGGTGCTAGGGGGCTTTTTGAGCTTATGAAAATTAAGTCTTTAAGAGCTTATTGGCCAAGAAATTGACAAACCCACAAACAGGAACTAAAGGAATGTTAGTGAGTTATATATTCAAACTGTGAGAGCTTAAGAAACATTAGAAGCGCTGTGAAATTGTGGCTTGGAATTGAAGGGTTCTATGAAAAAAATTGCAAGCCAATTTTGACTCAAACTTAGTCCAACCCAAGGGACAGATAAAATTTTATGGGCTTGGGTGACTTGGGCTAGAAACAACTCCCAAGAGCACAAGAAAAGTGTGCTTAAGACTTGTCTACACAGCTTCCGAGCACCTAAAACCAATTTGGCTTTATTCCAAAATGACAGAAAACCTTAAATGGCTTAAAAACTTATTTTAGAAGTTAAAATTCGGTGATGTTAAGTAGCTGTAGATTAACCCACTACACTCAGTCCTAAAAATGGTGGTGAGCTTTGACCATTCCATTCCAAAATAAATCCATTTGGGGCTTTACCAAACACCTCGAACTTGAAATAAGTCAAATAACTCTTTGACTTGATTTACTAAAGAATAACCAAGGCAGATTGTTAATAGTCGATATTAGGGTTGGAATAAGTCAAGTAAACATCAAGTTTTTTGGATTAACAAAAGAATTAGATAAAGTTGTAATAATATTTGAAAAAGTATACAAGCAACTCAACATAAACTTTAAAACTTGAATTAGAATGTTAAAAACAGTACAATACACTTGAAAAGAAAGCTGGAAATCAAAATTACAAGTTGATTAAAATTTAAATAAAAATAAGCTAAGAAAAAAAACTAGTGTGTCTCTTCGGGTGTGTTTCTTATGTTTATATGAGAAGCTCTCAATCTTCTAGATCTTCATTCTTGTGTGTGTTAGTTGGGAGAACTTGGTTATCATTAGCAACTATATGGCCCTCAGATTACTTTGTGGCGTGTTACTTTTAAATAACGCAACGACGCCCATTGATATTGCTTCGGGTTTGGTGAGATTGCCAACATGGCAAGATTAAGAGGTAGTGGAAGGTGGGTTTAGGTTGGGACTGGGTAAACGATGGGTTGGGTAAAAGGGTGAAGCTGGTCATGTGATGGTGGAGTTTTTTAGGTGGTGGCGGGAAACAATGAGGGTGATGAGCTGTTATTGGCTAGCAGTTTTTAAAACTTTCCAAGTTGGCAAAAAGAAACCCTGGAGTTTCACTTCTTTTCTATTTCTTTTGTTTCTTTTCTTCTTTAAGTTATACACGAGTTTAAACAATAGTCACAAGTAGTCCTTGTGTTTATTGAAACAAAGATAAAGAAGGTTTTGACAATGGCAGTTTCAGCCCTTGTGTTTTATAAAGAGATAAAAGGTTTTGTAAAATTACAAATTCAGTCCCTCTCATGTTAAAAACTTTTCAGTTTTATAAAACAATTTTCAGATTGACATTTAATGTCCCTGAGGTTTTATAAAAAATTGTTTTGGGCCTTAATGGGCTTGGGTTTGTGTATTGGGCCCAATTGGGTTTATTTGGGCCCAATAAGGTTTAGGCTTATGTTATTGGGCTTTTTAAGGCCCAATAAGGTTTGGGTGGGTTTTGTGTGTACAATGGCTGAGATTGGATTGTTCAAGGGCTTGGATCGGGCCGTCAAAGTCTCATAGTCTCTGTCAATTGCAAACAAATGGGCGTTGTTGTCATTGATGAGGGCCCATTTGGTCTTCACAGTCTTCATCGTAATATACGTATTGGGTGTTCAGGCCCATCAGATGGGTTGCGATTGCAACCAATTATATTCTCTTCCATTACGGCTCGGGTGTTGCTACTGTTAAGATTTGTTGAGTTGACTTTGACTTTGACTTTTCTGGTCTTTGGCTTTGCTTTGGCTTTGTCCTTCACAGCTTTTCCATTCCGTGTCCAGTTTTGTCGTTTTGGCTTTGTTTTTTGTCGTCCTTTTCTGGTTATCCGTTCCTGCACAATACAATTAGCAAAACAAGCGTATCTTTGGCATTTTAAGTCCGTTTTTGGTTATTTCAGCTCGTTTTTAAAGGTAAAAGGTATGTGTATTTAAGCACATACCAGACCCAAAGCACCAAAATTCGTAGGTTCGAGTAGCAAATCTAAGATTATAAAATCTAGAATTTTTAACACCTCGGACCTCACTCAATCTAGGGGATCTACTGTTTCTAATGTTCCATCTTTTTCTCTTATCGATTGCAAGTTGTTCAAATTGTTTTGTGGTATTGGACTCCGGATGCTCCTAATCATATGACCAAAAACCACTCTCAGCTCACCAATTTTGTCAATAAATTTCTTAGTACTATGAAGTTTGGTAACAATCAGATTGCTAAGATAATGGGTTACGGTGATTATCAGATCGGGAATGTTACCATTTCCAGGGTTTACTATGTTGAGGGACTCGGACACAATCTATTCTCTGTTGGTCAATTTTGTGACTCGGATTTGGAAGTAGCTTTTTGTAAACACGCATGTTTTGAATCACAGAGTCTTGCATAGGTAGTTGAACCTACTATAGGGAAATCTTGGGGAACTAATTTGTATACATTGTCCATTGGCGATATGATGAAGTCTTCTCTAGTTTGTATCTTGTCAAAGGCTTCTAAGACTAAGTCTTGGTTATGATCGTGTTTGGTCTTACTTGAAACTTTGGACACATTAATCAATGGCTAACAAGGTCTAGGTAAGAGGTTCTCCCTAGAAAACTAAAATTTGAAAAGTCACTAGTGTTTCTGCATGTTCGTTGGGAGAAAGCAAGAAACAATCTCATAAACCAAAATCTGAAGACACCAACCAAGAAAAAAACTTTATCTTCTGTATATGGATCTTTGTGGGCCAATGCGTGTCGAAAGTATTAATGGGAAGAAGTATATTCTAGTAAAATTGTTGATGATTATTCTCGGTTTACATAGGTTAAGTTCTTAAGATCAAAAGATGAAGCACCAGAGTTCATCATCAAATTCTTGAAAATGATACAAGTCCACCTAAATGCAACCGTCAGGAATATTCACACAGATAATGGTACAGAGTTTGTCAATCACACTCTGCGTTAGAACTATATTGAGGATGTCAGTATTATGTCTGCTCATGGAAACATGTGGCACGTACTCCACAACAAAACGACATTGTCAAAAGATGAAACTGGACATTAGTAGAGGCTGCTTGTACCATGTTGATTTATGCCAACGCACCATTATTTGTGTAGGCAGAAGCAGTTGCCACTGCTTGTTACACCCAATATTGTTCCCTAATATGTATTCGTCATGGAAAAATTCACCATATGCAGCTAGCTGCATGAGACAAAAAACTAGATCTTTCTATGCTTAATGTATTTGGTGCTCTTTTGTTATCCTCACTAATGACAGTGAGGAAAATTTTGGGCACACTAAAAGCTAAAGCTAATGTTGGTTATGGTGTTTCATTGTGATATGCTCTTGCAAAGAAGGGCTTACCGGATTTACAACCGAACGTACCAACGACTGATTTGTGGAAAACAATATCATGTAGACTTTGATGAGCTAAACTGCAATAGGCTATCTAAACAAAGTAGTACGAGGACCACACTTCATGAAACGAACTCTGGAACAACTCAGTTCAGGAACTCTGCCTCATCCTCCTTTTCAATGTAACCTTTTATCACACCACAAGAGATGTCTGGGATATTATGTAAGCACCCTGTGTTTTAGGGTCATTGAGTCATCAATAAATTCATAAAGTATCTTGTTTGTTATTTGTTCCGCGTTGCCTTTGTATTGTACGCGTTTACTTTTAAATCGTAAACGTTAAGTTAAATCGCGTACGCTAAAAATTAGCGTTCAATGTAAACGGGCATCAAACGATTAAATGTTTACATCAATCAAGTATTAAATAATTATTTTGAGAATAATTATGGTCTTTGTTTATTTTATTTTTATCGGTTACGTAAAGTGTGTACGTTTCGCGATAAAATACGTTTAGGCATACCCGGAACCACCAAAACTTTTCTACGCTTCAACAAATACCCACATTTATACCCAATACATAAAAATTACAAAAATATATCATACATATGCATTCATAGCCTGATTTGGACTCAAAAATGCAAAGAAAATATCATAGAGAACACATCTCCTTATTTTCATGAGATTATGTCTGATTTAGGGAACATTCAACCCTTAGTCTCCAAGTTTTGACCAAAGACCAAGACTAGGACTTCCTTAAGACCCTCCCTATGTCTCCTTGACTAGTCCTACACATGTATTACTTATACAATGCAAGAGATAGAAAAAAAAACATAACACATAACACTTAAAAAAAAGATCAAAACTCTTCCCTTTCTCTCCTTTGAGCTCACGACATCAAACACCCCTATTACCAAATCCATAGCAAATTTTCTACAACCTATACAAGCCATTACACATCCATCCTAAGATATACTAAGATGTTTCCAAGCATTGGTTAGCCATTTTCAAGTAATTATCAAGAAAAGAAATTAGGGTTCTTTGAAAATTAGGGGTCCAAATCTTGCAAGCTTGGTTTAAAAATGTAAACAAGGGTTTAGATTATATTTCTCATCATGTTACTACACTCATTAGGTTATCTAAAACCCTTTTATGTCTTTACATTTATCATTTTATGTGTATATAAGTTCTATGTAGTGAAAATCACCATTAGGTTACTTTTAAAACTATGTAAAACATATTTCTGCTTGAGATTGTAATTGATGTACACATATTCACTGTGTTATGTGTTGAACTAATATATGGATATAGAGGACCCTCTTAAGATGTATGGAATGTAATAATTTATGTTTATATGGTCTAATACTAAGTGGTTAAACTAAAAAGTTATAAAAACTAGTTTTAAACATATTTTTCTAAAAATATTCAAAAGTTGCTGTTTTAATTCGAAAAATAAAGCTTTTCATTTTATTTTTTCTAATAAATATAAATGCATGACGATTCCAAAATGATAAGAAACTCGAAAAACCGATTTATAACGAAAAAGATACGACGATTTCAAGTTTACGTTAAATATATATACCTTTATAAAACTATTTTTATAAAAGTTACTATTCACCACAGAAACTTATATTTTTAAAACACCAATAAATCGATAAAACTATTAAATACGAAGACGTGCTCGAAAGAATCGCTAAAAACGGAGTCTTAAACGAATAAGTTACGAATTTTACGTGATTTACGATAACTAATCTATAAAAATAAATATGGAACTGTTATGAACAGGAAAATCACTATTTTATCAGAAAACTCAAATTTGAAAATATTATATTTTAAAACTCGTTTAATACTAAGGCGGTGGACATAAAGAAACGAAAGAACGGACTTAATCAACGAGAAAGTTACGCCAGTTTTACTAAAATATACTTATAAACGTTTTTACTTTTATAAATTTGATTTCACTAAAACGATAGATGGTGATGTAGTTGCTATATGAATTATAGGTGTTTTGTTAATCAAATTATATATTACTAGGGAGTTTCATAATGAGGCATCTTCGGGTAGGCGTATAGGACGAGTTGCTGGATTTCGATTTAAAGTGTCCTAGCTTCCTATACGTCACTACTTGACCTCTTACATTATGGATAGCCCGAACGATTGTATGATTGAGCTATACGACCTATAAATAATCAAAGTGTTTAGTACTTATACGACATATATTGTATTAGGTTACATTCGATCGTAAGCGTGACTCATTTTCTATTGTGAATACTTGTTGATGTGCAACATTTTTGAGGATTGGATAAGAGAAAATGTTAGTGAAAGATTAAGTGTTGTATGGAGAAATGAAGGAGAAAATTTTGTATAAAAAGGGGAAGTAACGTTGGGGGTTACAGTTCACTGACCGTTGGGACACTGTTCCAAAAAAAAATAATAATAATAATAATAATAATAGTAAAAAGTATCTACACCTCTTCATCAACATCATTCCAGAAGAAATATCCGAATCTTTTCTCCAAACCCGTACTTTCCTCAAGTGTCGCAACTTGAACCTTGAGGACAAGGCTCTTCTAACCGAAGGAGACTGTAACATTTTCGTATTTTCATGAGTCATTTAAAGACGTCATCTATTTTACATTTTTTTTCTCGTACGCGTTTACTTTTAATTCTCATTATATAGTGAAATCGCGTAAACTAAAAATCAACAATTAACGTAAACGGACACCAAACGAATTAAAGTTTTCGTCAAGCAAGCAATATATTATTTTTAAGAAAGTAATAATCAACTTTTTATATTTTATTTTATAGGTTGCGTAAAAATGTTTACGTTTCGCAATTTATTACTTTTAAGGTTATACCCGAAGCACCAAACTTTTTCTACGCTTTCAACAATACCCACTTTTTTACTCAATACATAAAAAATTACAAAAATATATCATACATATGCATTCATAGCCGGATTTGGACTCAAAAAATGCAAAGAAAATATCATAAAGAAACACATCTCCTTATTTTCATGAGATTATGTCTCTATATAAGGATCCATTCAACCTTTGTCTCCATATTTTGACCAAAGAACCAAGACTAGGACTTTCTGAAGACCCTCCCTTTGCTCCTTCGACTAGTCCTACACATGTATTACTTATACAATGCAAGAGATAGAAAAACATAACACATAACACTTAAAAAAAAGATCAAAACTCTTCCCTTTTTCTCTTGAAGCCCAGAGCTCAAACATTCTTCACACTCAATCTCATACAAATTTTGTTTTACCATTTATACATCAATACACAAACATATCTAAGACCTAATAGATGGTTTGAGGGTTAGGTTAAGTTTTTTTAAGTGTTGAAGCAAATGAAAGTGGAAATTAGGGTTCTTTGAAAATTAGGGGTCCAAATCTTGCAAGCGTGGTTTAAAAATGTAAACAAGGGTTTAGATTATATTTCTCATCATGTTACATCACCATAAGGTTATCTAAAACCGTTTATGTCTTTACATTTATCATTTTATGTGTATATAAATTCTATGTAGTGAAATCACCATTAGGTTACTTTTAAACATGTAAAACATATTTCTGCTTGTGATTATAATTTTGTACACCTATTCATGTGTTATGTGGTTGAATAAATATTTTATTTCTTGTATTTATTTATTTTTTCTTTTTTTCTTTCTTTTTTCTTTGTTTATTTTTTTTTTTTTTTTTTAATATTTATTTTTTCAAATGACTGTGGACCCTAAGGATGTAAGACATGTGATAATAAATGTTATAATGGACTAATAACAAAGTGGTTAAACTAAAAAGTTATAAAAACTAGTTTTAAACATATTTTTCTAAAAATATTCAAAAGTTACTGTTTTAATTCGAAAAATAAAGCTTTCATTTTATATTTTCATAAAATACTACATGTCATGACGATTCTAAAATGATAAGAAACTAGAAAAACCAATTTATAACGAAAAAGATACGACGATTTCAAGTTAACGTTAAATATATATACTTTTATAAAAGTTACTATTCACCACAGAAACTTATATTTTTAAAACATCAATAAATCGATAAAACTATTAAATACGAAGAAGTGCTCGAAAGAATCGCTAAAAACGGAGTTAAAACGAATAAGTTACGACATTTACGAGATTTACGATAACTAAATCTATAAAAATAAATATATAACTGTTATGAAAAGTAAAATCACTATTCATCAGAAAAAACTAAAATTTGAAAAGGTTTGTTTTTATTCTCATCTTAATATGAAGGCGTGGACATAAGAAACGAAAGAAACAGACTTAAAACGAGAAAGTTACGCCAGTTTTACTAAAGTATACTTATAAACGTTTTTACTATATAAATATGATTTCACTAAAACGATTAGATGGTGATGTAGCTATATAGAATTATATGTGGTTTTAGTTAATCAAAGTACTATATTACTAATGAGTTTCATAATGAGGCCTCTTCGGGGTGGCGTATCGACGAGTTGCTGAATTTACGATTTAAAGTGTCCTAGCTCCTCATACGTCACTACATGACCTCTTAATTATGATAGCCCAAACGATAGTATGATGAGCTATACGACCTATAAATAATCAAAGTGTTTAGTACTTATACGACCTATATTGTATTAGGTTGCATTCGAGATTACATGGGAGATTACCATTCACTCGAGGTTAGTTCGTAGCCCCTTTTTCTACTACTTGCTTTATTAAATACGTGGGAGATTACATGCTTGATTTATTTGGACACAAGTGTTTTAAAAACTGTATTCTATTTCCTAATTACATTATTGCCTAAGTTACCGTATTGCCATTTAAGTCCCCTTTTATCATGAACCGTTAAATACCTGCTGGGTATACGTTGTGTTTGGTAGATCTATCGGGACTGACCATCCCCGTCTGGGCTGTGGTTTCTAGTTGACCATTGACGCATTTAACATTTAAAGAAAATTCATAGGATGTTTGGCAACATCTGTATTGAGAAAATTCGTAGGATGTTTTTGTAACATCTGTATCCGTGTTTGGGCACAAACCTCCAGTATGGTATGATTACAGTTTATTACGTTAAGGTTTCGGTGCATGATCTTTGGGGCAATAATACAAAGTGATGGACTATTGATTGTGTCTTCATAGTATACTACTTACTTAAATCTTGTGGTCCCGCTATTTTTGATAAACTATGAATTCACCAACAAATTTTTGTTGACATTTTAGCATGTTTTAATCTCAGGTGCTGAGGTATTAAGCTTGGATGGGAGCCGTGAAGTGATATCTATTAGAAGGATTCATGGAAATCTTAAATTCAATGAAGACTTTTTGTCTATATAATTTATGTCATTTTAACAAAATATGAGACCTAAGTGAAAACTCTGATCTTTTGTAATGACATCGAATGAAACTTATTAATAATAATAAATAATAATAATAATAATAATAATAATAATAGTAAAAAGTATCTACACCTCTTCATCAACATCATTCCAGAAGAAATATCCGCATCTTTTCTCCGAACCCGTACTTTCCTCAAGTGCCGCAACTTGAGCCTTGAGGACAAGGCTCTTCTAACCGAAGGAGACTGTAACATTTTGTATTTTCAGGTCATTTACGACGTCATCTATTTTACAATTTTTTTTTCATACGCGTTTACTTTTAATTCTCATTATATAGTGAAATCGAGTAAACTAAAAATCAACAATTAACGTAAACGAACACCAAACAAATTAAAGTTTTCATCAAGCAAGCAATATATTATTTTTATGAAAGTAATAATCAACTTTTTATATTTTATTTTTATTGGTTGCGTAAAATATTTACGTTTCGCAATTTTATACATTTAGGTATACCCGAAAGCACCAAAACTTTTTCTACGACTTCTACAAATTACCCACTTTTAATACCCAATACTTAAAAATTACAAAAATTTATCATACATATTGCTATTCATGCCGGATTTGGACTTCAACAAATGCAAAGAAAATATCATATAGAACAAATCTCCTTATTTTCATGAGATTATGTCTCATTTAAGGAACATTCAACCCTTAGTCTCCAAATTTTGACCAAAGACCAAGACTAGGACTTTCTTAAGACCCTCCCTATGTCTCCTTGACTAGTCCTACATATGTATTACTTATACAATGAAGAGATAGAAAAACATAAACATAAAAGCTTAGAAAAAAAAGATCAAAACTCTTCCTTTTTCTCCTTTGAAGCCCACGTTAAAACATTTCACATCATCCATAACAAATTTTTCTACCATTTTTACATTATACACACAACATAATCTAAGACCTATAGATGGTTTGAAGGTTAGGTTAGTATTTTTAAGTGTGAAGCAAAGAAGTGAAATTAGGGTTTCTTGAAAAATTAGAGGTCAAATCTGCAAGCTTGGTTTAAAAAATATAAACACGGGTTTTGATTATATTTCTCATCCATGTTACATCACCTTAAGGTTATCTAAAAAACCTTTATGTCTTTACATTATTCATTTTATGTTTATATAAGTTTATGTGTGAAATCACCATTAGGTTACTTTTAAACATGTAAAAACATATTTCTGATTTGTGATTATAATTTTGTAACCTATTCATGTTGTTTGCGGTTGAAAATCATGGAACTAGAGACCTAGGATGTAATTCATGTGATAATAAATGTTATAATGAAATATATGGAACAAAGTGGTTAACTAAAAAGTTATAAAAATTAGTTTTTTTAAACATATTTTTCTAATAAATATTCAAAGTTGCTGTTTTAATTCCAAATTATAGCCTTTATTTTATATTTTCTTAAAATACTACATGTCATGACGGATTCCAAAAATGATAAGAAAACTAGAAAAACCTACATTTTACGAAAAAGATACGACGGATTTCAAATTTACGTTAAATATATCATACCTTTAATTAAAACTATTTATATAAATTTACTATTCACCACAGTAACTTATAGTTTTAAAACATCAATAAATCAATAAACTATTAAATACGAGAAGTTCTCGAAATAATCGCTAAAACGAGTTTAAAACGGAATGAGTTACGACATTTACGAGATTACGATAACCCTAAACTATAAAAATAATATGTAACTGTTATGAACAGTAAAATCATATTCATCGAAAAAACTCAAATTTGAAAAATGTTATATTTTTGATTATAACTCGTCTTAATACGAAGCGTTGGACAAACGAAAACGAAAGATAACAGACTTAAAACGAGAAAGTTACGCCGGTTTTACTAAGTATACTTATAAACGTTATACTTTATAATTATGAATTTCACTAGTAAACCGATTAGATGGTGATTAGCTATATAGAATTATTATAGAAGTCCCAAGTCTTCTTTCTTCTTCTTGTTGTGTTAGTTGTGTGAGTGAAGCCTCAGCAACAAATCCTAGCCCTTAGATGAGAATTGTGCTTCTTTAAAGCTCAATCCCACCATTGATATTGCTTCGGGTTTGGGGAGATTGCCAAGGTGGCATTTTAAACAGGGAAATGGGTGTGGGTTTAGGATTGGACTGGGTAAAGGAAGGGTTGGGTAAAAGATTGGAGTGTAACATGTGATGGTGAAGGTTTTGAGGTGGTGGCGGGAAAGGGGAGTGAAGGGGAACGTTTATTGGCTGCAGGTTTTTAAAAAGTTTCAAAAGGGCAAAAAGAAACCCTGGAGTTTCACTTCTTTTCTATTTCTTTTGTTTCTTTTCTTCTTTAAGTTATACACGAGTTTAAACAATAGTCACAAGTAGTCCTTGTGTTTATTGAAACAAAGATAAAGAAGGTTTTGACAATGGCAGTTTCAGCCCTTGTGTTTTATAAAGAGATAAAAGGTTTTGTAAAATTACAAATTCAGTCCCTCTCATGTTTAAAACACTTTTCTTTTATAAAACAATTTTCAGAATTGACAATTTAAGTCCCTGGTTTTATAAAAATTGTTTTTGGGCCAGTATTGGGCTTGGGTTTGTGTATTGGGCCCAATTGGGTTTATTTGGGCCCAATAAGGTTTAGGCTTATGTTATTGGGCTTTTTAAGGCCCAATAAGGTTTGGGTGGGTTTTGTGTGTACAATGGCTGAGATTGGCTTGTTCAAGGGCTAGGATCGGGCCTTCAAAGTCTTCATAGTCTCTGTCAATTGCACACAAATGGGCTGTTGTCATTGATTGAGGGCCCATTTGGTCTTCACAGTCTTCATCAATATACTATTGGGCTTTCCCGGCCCATCAGATGGGTTGAGATTGCAACCAATAGTATTCTTCAATTACGGCTCCGGTTTTGACTGTTAATTTGTTGAGTTGACTTTGACTTTGACTTTTCTGGTCTTTGGCTTTGTTTTTCGTCCTTTTCTTGGTTATCCGTTCCTGCACAATACATTTAGCAAAACAAGCGTATCTTTGGCATTTTAAGTCCGTTTTTGGTTATTTCAGCTCGTTTTTAAAGGTAAAAGGTATGTGTATTTAAGCACATACCAGACCCAAAGCACCAAAATTCGTAGGTTCGAGTAGCAAATCTAAGATTATAAAATCTAGAATTTTTAACACCTCGGACCTCACTCAATCTAGGGGATCTACTGTTTCTAATGTTCCATATTTTTCTCTTATCGATTGCAAGTTGTTCAAATTGTTTTGTGGTATTTGGACTCCGGATGCTCCAAGTATATGACCAAAAACTGCTCTCAGCTTACCAATTTTGTCAATAAATTTCTTAGTACTATGAAGTTTGGTAACAACCAGATTGCTAAGATAATGGGTTACGGTGATTATTAGATCGGGAATGTTACCATTTCCAGAGTTTACTATGTTGAGGGACTCGGACACAATCTATTTTCTGTTGGTTAATTTTGTGACTCGGATTTGGAAGTAGCTTTTTGTAAACACACATGTTTTGTTCACAATCTTGAAGGTGTTGACCTACTCTAGGGATCTTGGGGAACTAATTTGTATACATTGTCCATTGGCGATATGATGAAGTCTTCTCCAGTTTGTATCTTGTCAAAGGCTTCGAAGACTAAGTCTTGGTTATGGCATCGATGTTTATCTTACTTGAACTTTGGCACCATTAATCAACTAGCTAAACAAGGTCTTGTAAGAGGTCTCCCTAAACTGAAATTTGAAAAAGATCACTTGTGTTCTGCATGTTCGTTGGGAAAAAGCAAGAAACAATCTCATAAACCAAAATCTGAAGACACCAACCAAGAAAAAATTTATCTTCTATATATGGATCTTTGTGGGCCAATGCATGTCGAAAGTATTAACGGGAAGAAGTATATTCTAGTAAAATTGTTGATGATTATTCTCGGTTTACATAGGTTAAGTTCTTAAGATCAAAAAATGAAGCACCAGAGTTCATCATCAAATTCTTGAAAATGATACAAGTCCACCTAAATGCAACCGTCAGGAATATTCACACAGATAATGGTACAGAGTTTGTCAATCACACTCTGCGTAGCTACTATGAGGATGTCAGTATCTCTCATGAAACATCTGTGGCGCGTACTCCACAACAAAACGACATTGTCAAAAGATGAAACCAGACATTAGTAGAGGCTGCTCGCACCATGTTGATTTATGCCAACGCACCATTATTTGTGTAGGCAGAAACAGTTGCCACTGCTTGTTACACCCAATATCGTTCCCTAATACGTGTTCGTCATGGAAAAACACCATATGAGCTACTGCATGACAAAAAAACTAGATCTTTCATATCTTCATGTATTTGGTGCACTTTGTTATCCAACTAATGACAGTGAGGATTTGGGCAAACTAAAAGCTAAAGCTAATGTTGGTATTTTCATTGGATATGCTCCAGCAAAGAAGGCTTACCGGATTTACAACCGACGTCCCAGACGAATTGTGGAAACAATACATGTAGACTTTGATGAACTGACAGCAATGGCTTCTAAACAAAGTAGTCCAGGACCCATACTTCATGAAACGACTCCTGGAACACTCAGTTCAGGACTCATGCCTCAACCTCCTTCTTCAATACCTTTTATCCCACCAACAAGAGATGACTGGGATATTATAACACCCCGTGTTTTAGGGTCATTGACGTCATTAATAAATTCATAATGTATCTTTTGTATTTGTCGGCGTTTGCTTTAAATCGTAAACGTTAACTTAAATCGCATACGCCAAAAATTAGCGTTCAATGTAAACGGGCATCAAACGATTAAACATTTGCATCAAGCAAGTATTAAATAATTATTTTGAGAATAATTATGGTCTTTGTTTATTTTATTTTATCGGTTACGTAAAGTGTGTACGTTTCGCGATAGAAGTACGTTTAGGCATACCCGGAACCACCAAAACTTTTCTACGCTTCAACAAATACCCACATTTATACCTAATACATAAAAATTACAAAAATATATCATACATATGCATTCATAGCCGGATTTGGACTCAAAAATGCAAAGAAAATATCATAGAGAACACATCTCCTTATTTTCATGAGATTATGTCTCATTTAGGGAACATTCAACTCTTAGTCTCCATGTTTTGACCAAATACCAAGACTAGGACTTCCTTAAGACCCTCCCTATGTCTCCTTGACTAGTCCTACACTTGTATTACTTATACAATGCAAGAGATAGAAAAACATAACACAAAACACTTGGTAAAAATCAAAAGAATCCTCCCTTTTGCTCTTCATATGCCACGGCTTGAAACACCCCTTTAACTAAATCCATATCAAATTTTCTACAACCCATACATATCTACATACATCATTCCTAAGATATTCTAAGATGTTTCCAAGCATTGGCTAATCATTTGCAAGTAGTTATCAAGATAAGGAAAGCTAGGGTTTTGAAAGAAAACTAGGGTTTTCTAAGCTTGCTAGCTTTGGTTTCTAATCTAAACAAGGGTTTAGATTGTATTAGTCATCATCTTCATTCATCATAAGGTCATCTACAACTCTTTATGCTCTTACATTTATCATTATATGCATATGTTAGTTCTATTATAGCTTGAATCACCATTTAGGATTTTTAACATGAAAAAGGAGTTTTTAATTGTAATGATCATTTTGTACACTTTTATATGTCTTATGATGTTAATGGTATCATGTTAAAATAGATGATAAAGTATTTTACCATGTTGTTTTGGTGTAAAAATGATTAACTACAAATTAGGGTTTATAAAGGTTTCATAATGTGTTACAAGTAAAGGAAAGGTAAATGACATGTTAATGTTGATTATGGGCTTGAAGTAATGTCATATGATCATTAAAATAAGGCTATAACAAGATGGGAAGACTTGTACACTTACGGTTTATATGTAAACATGTATAGGTATGAATTAAGGTTTTTAAAAAAAAGTGCTTGAAGAAAGTATACGAAAATATTATAAAGGGACTGTTTTAATTCTTATTTTAGGCAGTAGGTTTTACATTTTAGAAATATAATACACCTCATGACGATTCCAAAATGATAAGAAACTTAAAAAACTGCTTTATAACGAATAAGATACGATAAGAATACGATTTACGTAATACCGGGTTTTATAAAACTATTTTTATAAAAAGTACTATTCATAACAGAAAGTTATATTTTTGTAAACTTCATAAATCAATAAAACTTTCAAATACGAGAACGTGCTCGAAAGAATCGTTAAAAACGGAACTATAACGAATAAAATACGACGTTTACGAGTTTCGACGACGAAAACGATATAAAAACATTTAGCGTCTGGTGTGAACAGTAAAAGTTACTGTTCACCAGTAAGTCCAAAATTTGAAAATGTCAAATTTTGATAAATCAACTTAATACGAAAACGTGAGTGCCAGAAACACCTCAAACGGACTTGAAATGCGAAAGTTACGCCAGTTTTACTAAAACGGTAATTATAAACGTTTTAACTTATTAAACACAGTTTTACCAAAACAATTAGATGGTGATTGAGCTATATAGACCTATATGTTATATTAGTTAAGCAAAGTGCTATATTACTAGGGAGTTTCATAATGAGGCCTCTTCGGGGTGGCGTATCGACGAGTTGTTGGATTTACGATTTAAAGTGTCCTAGCTCCTCATACGTCACTACATGACCTCTTAATTATGATAGCCCGAATGATAGTATGATGAGCTATATAGGAATATATGATATTGAAGTACATGGTACTTATACGACCTATGTTAATTTAGGTTGCATCTGACGATTTGCGTGACGCATTATTTGTGATATACTTGATATTCGCTCACTCGAGGTGAGTTCATAGCCCCACTTTTTACAGTTTTACTGATTTACTATTATTTGGGGTGGAAACATGCTTTGTTTTATAAATTGGACGCAAGTGGATATTTTATATTGATTACGTGTTTGCCTAAGTAGCGATAACCCAAGTTGAGCCCATTATCATGAACTGTCAATTGCATTGATATAGTTGTTAATTATATTATGTGAGCGCGAATGTTATTAATAGATCTATTTGGGAAACGACCTCCCCGTTCGGGTGACTAGCTATCACCGGGAACGAACGTTATAGCATGTCGAATTGGGGATGTTTAGGGTTAGACATCTAATCGGGCATTAAATTGCAATATATATTATTGCAAGAAAGATTGTCGAGCTTCAGTGTCATGAGCTTAGTGCAACAGTAATCTGGTTTTGTGATTGTTTGCATATGTTGTAGCATCACGGGGAAAGTCTTGCGGTCCTGCATAATTTAATTACATAAACCTATGAATTCACCAACATTTTTGTTGACGTTTTAAGCAATGTTTTCAGGAGGTCAATAGGCACGAGGTGCCAGGGATGCATTGGGTTACATTTTGGATTGCACGCTTAAAGATTTGTATGCATCATATTTTGGGAAATATATGTCATGATTTGAAATCTTTTGTAATAATGAACAAGGAACAAGTAAAGCTATATGCTTTTGTATTAAGTCTTTTAATTAAATTCAATGTATCAGTTTAAATGACTTTTTGTGTCGTTCTTATATATTTTCATGAGATTATGTCTCATTTAAGGAACATTCAACCCTTAGTCTCCAAATTTTGACCAAAGACCAAGACTAGGACTTTCTTAAGACCCTCCCTATGTCTCCTTGACTAGTCCTACACATGTATTACTTATACAATGCAAGAGATAGAAAAACATAACACATAACACTTAGAAAAAAAGAGAAAAATCCAAAACTCCTTCCCTTTTTTCTCCTTTGAAGCCCAACCTCCCAAACATTCTTCCACTCAATCCATACTAAATTTTTCTACCATTTATACAATCATACACACAACATATCTAAGACCTAATAAGATGGTTTGAAGGTTAGGTTAAGTATTTTTAAGTGTTGAAGCAAAGAAAGTGAAATTAGGGTTCTTTGAAAATTAGGGGTCCAAATCTTGCAAGCTTGGTTTAAAAATGTAAACAAGGGTTTAGATTATATTTCTCATCATGTTACATCACCATAAGGTTATCTAAAACCCTTTATGTCTTTACATTTATCATTTTATGTGTATATAAATTCTATGTAGTGAAATCACCATTAGGTTACTTTTAAACATGTAAAACATATTTCTGCTTGTGATTATAATTTTGTACACCTATTCATGTGTTATGTGGTTGAATAAATCATGGACTAGAGACCCTAAGGATGTAAGACATGTGATAATAAATGTTATAATGGACTAATAACAAAGTGGTTAAACTAAAAAGTTATAAAAACTAGTTTTAAACATATTTTTCTAAAAATATTCAAAAGTTACTGTTTTAATTCGAAAAATAAAGCTTTCATTTTATATTTTCATAAAATACTACATGTCATGACGATTCTAAAATGATAAGAAACTAGAAAAACCAATTTATAACGAAAAAGATACGACGATTTCAAGTTAACGTTAAATATATATACTTTTATAAAAGTTACTATTCACCACAGAAACTTATATTTTTAAAACATCAATAAATCGATAAAACTATTAAATACGAAGAAGTGCTCGAAAGAATCGCTAAAAACGGAGTTAAAACGAATAAGTTACGACATTTACGAGATTTACGATAACTAAATCTATAAAAATAAATATATAACTGTTATGAAAAGTAAAATCACTATTCATCAGAAAAACTCAAATTTTGAAAATGTTATATTTTGATAACTCATCTTAATACGAAGGCGTGGACATAAGAAACGAAAGAAACAGACTTAAAACGAGAAAGTTACGCCAGTTTTACTAAAGTATACTTATAAACGTTTTTACTTTATAAATATGATTTCACTAAAACGATTAGATGGTGATGTAGCTATATAGAATTATATGTGTTTTAGTTAAGTCAAAGTACTATGATACTAATGATTTCATAATAGACTCTTCGGGTGGCGTATCGACGAGTTCTTGAATTACGATTTAAAGTGTCCTAGCTCCCTCATACGTCACTCACATGACCTCTTAAGTATGATGCCCAAACGATAGTATATGAGCCTTATACGACCTATAAATAATCAAAGTGTTTAGTACTTATACGACCTATATTGTATTAGGTTGCATTCGAGATTACATGGGAGATTACCATTCACTCGAGGTTAGTTCGTAGCCCCTTTTTCTACACTCTTGCTTTATTAAATACGTGGAGATTACATGCTTGATTTATGTATTGGACACAAAGTGATTTTTTAAAAACTGTATTCTATTTCCTAATTACATATTGCCTAAGTTCCGGTATATGCCAATTAAGATCCCCCATTTAATCATGACAAAAGTTAAATACCTGCATGGGTATAAAAAAACTGCTATTGTAATGGATAGATCTAATCGGACTGACCATCCCTTCTGGAGGCTGTGGTTTCTAGTTGACCATCTGACGCATTTAACATTGAAGAAATTCAAGGATGTTGGCAACATCTTATTAGAGAAAAATTCGTAGGAATTATTTGTAACTCGGTATCCGTGTTGGGCACAAACCTCCCAGTACTAGGTTTGATTACAGTTTATTACGTTAAAGGTTCGGTGTCATGAGCTTAGGGCAATAATACAATGTGGAATATTGAATGTGTTTCAAAGTATACAATTACTTAAATCTTGTTGGTCCACGCTATTTTTCTGAGTAAACTATGAATTCACTCAACAATTTTGTTGACATTTTAGCATGTTTTAATCTCAGGTGCTGAGGTATAAGCTTGGATGGGAGCCGTGACAGATATCTATTAGAGGGATTCTGAAATCTTAAATTCAATGAAACTTTTGTCTTATAAAATCTTAATGTCATTTTAACAAAACTATGAGACCTAACGTGAAAACTCTGATCTTTTGTAATGACATCGAATGAAACTTATTTATAATAAAAATAATAATAATAATAATAATAGTAAAAAGTATCTACACCTCTTCATCAACATCATTCCAGAAGAAATATCCGCATCTTTTCTCCGAACCCGTACTTTCCTCAAGTGCCGCAACTTGAGCCTTGAGGACAAGGCTCTTCTAACCGAAGGAGACTGTAACATTTTGTATTTTCAGGTCATTTACGACGTCATCTATTTTACAATTTTTTTTCTCGTACGCGTATACTTTTAATCCTCATTATATAGTGAAATCGCGTAAACTAAAAATCAACAATTAACTGTAAACGAACACCAAAAAACAATTAAAGTTTCATCAGCAAGCAATATATTATTTTATGAAAGTAATAAAAACTTTTTATATTTTTTTTATAGTTGCGTAAAATATTTTACGTTTCTTCAATTTTTATACATTTAGTATACCCAAAGCCAACCAAAACTTTTTTCTACGCTTCAACAAATACCCACTTTTATAACCAATACATAAAAATTATAAAAATATATCATACCTAATGCCATTCATACCGAATTTTGGACTCAAAAAGGCAAAGAACATATCATATAGAACAAATCTCCTTATTCATGAGATTATGGCCTCCATTTAAGGAACATTCAAAACCCTTAGTCTCCAAATTTTGACCGACAAAGACCAAGACTAGGACTTTTCTCTAAGACCCTCCCTAGTTTCTCCTCGACTAGTCCTACACATGAATACTTATACAATCACAGAGAAAAAAAAAAAAAGATAGACAAAACATAACACATAACACTTAAAAAAAAGATTCAAAAAACTCGTACCCTTTTTCTCCTTTAAGTCCCACGCTTAAACACTCTTCCCCTCAATCCATACAAATTTTTACTACCATTTATACAATCATACACACAACATATCTAAGACCTAATAAGATGGTTTGAAGGTTAGGTTAAGTATTTTTAAGTGTTGAAGCAAAGAAAGTGAAATTAGGGTTCTTGGAGAAAATTAAGTCAAATCTTGCAAGGCTTGGTTTAAAAATAAAACACGGGTTTTCAGATTATATTTCTCATCATGTTACAAATCACTTAAGTTCTCTAAAAACCCTTTATGTCTTTACATTTATCAATTATATTTTATATAAGTTCTATGTCGTGAAATCACCATTAGGTTACCTTTAAACATGTAAAACAATATTTCTGCTTGTATTATAATTTTGAACGACCTATTTCATAAGTGTTATCTGTTAATAAATCATGGACTAGAGACTCCTAAGGATGTAATACATGTGATAATAATTTTTATAATGGACTAATAACAAAGTGGTTTAAACTTAAAAAGTTATAAAAAGTTAGTTTAAACATAATTTTCTAAAAATAATCAAAAGTTTCTGTTAAATTCCAAAAATAAAGCCTTCCATTTTATATTTCATAAAATTACTACATGTATGACGATTCCAAAATGATAAGAAACTAGAAAAACCAATTTATAACGAAAAAGATACGACGATTTCAAATTTACGTTAAATATATATACTTTTATAAAACTATTTTTATAAAATTTACTATTCACCACAGAAACTTATATTTTTAAAACATCAATAAATCAATAAAACTATTAAATACGAAGAAGTTCTCGAAATAATCGCTAAAAACGGAGTTAAAACGAATGAGTTACGACATTTACGAGATTACGATACTAAAACCTAAAAAATAAATAATGTAACTGTTTATGAACAGTAAAATCCTATTCTCAAAAAAAACACAATTTTGAAAATGTTATATTTGATAACTCGTCTTAATACGAAGCCGTGACAAAAAGAAATGACGAAAGAAACAGACATAGAAACGAGAAAGTTACGCCAGTTTTACTAAAGTATACTTATAAACGTTTTTACTTTATAAATATGATTTCACTAAAACGATTAGATGGTGATGTAGCTATATAGAATTATATGTGGTTTTAGTTAATCAAAGTACTATATTACTAAGGAGTTTCATAATGAGGCCTCTTCGGGGTGGCGTATCGACGAGTTGTTGGATTTACGATTTAAAGTGTCCTAGCTCCTCATACGTCACTACATGACCTCTTAATTATGATAGCCCGAACGATAGTATGATGAGCTATACGACCTATAAATAATCAAAGTGTTTAGTACTTATACGACCTATATTGTATTAGGTTGCATTCGATCGTAAGCGTGACGCATTTTCTATTGTGAATACTTGTTGATTACCATTCACTCGAGGTGAGTTCGTAGCCCCATTTTCTACTACTTGCTTTATTAATTACGTGGGAGATTACATGCTTGATTTATTTGGACACAAGTGTTTTAAAAACTGTATTCTATTTCCTAATTACATTATTGCCTAAGTTACCGTATTGCCATTTAAGTCCCCTTTTATCATGAACCGTTAAATACCTGCTGGGTATACGCTAGTGTTATGATAATCTATCGTGGACTGAATCATCCCCGCTGGCTTTGTTTCTAGTTGCCATTGACGCATTTAAACATTTGAAGAAAGATTCATAGATGTTTGCAACATCTTATTAGAGAAAATTCTGTAAGATTATTTGTAACATCTGAATCCTGTTGGGCATAAACCTCCATACTGGTTGATTACATTATTACGTAAGTCGGGTGTCATGAGCTTAGGGCAATAATACAAAGTGTTGGACTATTGAATGTGTTTTATAGTCTACTATTACTTAAATCTTGTGGTTCACGCTATTTCCTGATAAACCTAGGAATTCACTCAACAATTTTTTGACATATTAGTCATGTTTTAATCTCAGGTCTGCAGTATAGCTTTGAAGGAGCCGTGACGGATATCTATTTGTGGGTAAAGAATAAATCCTGGTGTATCTTAAATTCAATGAAACTTTTGTCTTATAAAATCTTAATGTCTTTTTAACAAAACTATGGGACCTAACGTGAAAACTCTGATCTTTTGTAATCACATCGAATGAAACTTTTTTTAACGTCCATGTTTAATTTCGTTTTCTATATCGTTTGATTTGTACTTTGACGTAGCACCCCATTGTTACCATTCCTCTGCTACCTGATTATGGGGGGTGTTACAGATGAAACCAGAGCCAAGTTATGGGAACTGGGTCATTTTTTTCAAAACCTAGTCTAAAAACCAAATATTTTAAAAGATTTTCTTTTCTTTCATTTTAAAAAATGCAGAATCCTTCATCGCTTATCCGATATCCACGCGCGCGTATTCCCTGATCCTTACTTAACTTTTCCGATTGTCCATTATTGCATTATATATAAGTCTTAGATATATAATACTTTGGTTTAAATTCGATCTCTTACGTCTATCCTTTTGACATATCATATCTATTTCTTAACGATCAATATATAAATATCGACTAATCCTGATAATTTATGATATCAATGCTTAGAACTTTATCCCTTTAGGAATCTCCTTAAATTCTCTTTCTAGTTGTACTTCGCTTTAATTTTTGTTGTAACTGAATGATCAAGTACTATCAAATTAACAATTATGAAAATAACAATTCTAATTTAACTCTCTATAAGTTTATATACAAATCACATCCCAAAATTATTAGGAACTTATAATACAATTATAACATAATGAGCACCGTATCGTTAGCCCTCAAATATACCATTAGCCTGTTCAACTATGTATATTCATGAAGGGAAACATGCCTAGGCTGAGAGTAGTCACCTTAAACTTCTTGTCCAAAAACAATTTTCTATTTTGCGTCAATTTTGATGTAGTTTCATAAATGCGTTATTCCTGAAATCGAATCAGTAACCGTAGTCAACTAAGCAACCTATCACTCCATCCTTAAAATATAAAAGTCGACACTCATCACAAAAAAAAGTTTTACCCACAGACATATAGCAAATTCGTTAAGCTGAAGAGGAACAAAAAAGCCCACTAGGTAGCCTAGCGTTTGTCGCACAATAAATATTAAACAAACATCACAAATCTTGAAAACACCCAAGTTAAATCAATTTAGTAAGTGAAATGCAACGAGTTACCAAGCGAGGTAACAAAATTAACCGAAAGGCATAAATAAAAGTAACAAAAAGATTTATTGCCACAACATCCATTTATTATCTTAGAAATATGATTACATAAGAACATAAAGGAAATACAAGTTTTATTACAACCCTCCCCTAATATCTATTCCTTCCAAAAGAGATTTGCGCCGATTGCAAGAACGATGAGGGGCACGAGAATTGCTAGAATAAAGGCCAAATACTGAAATCCTTCTTCGTATGGGAAGTAGGCAAGATAAATGCCGAGTGCTATCGCGGTCGCCGTCGCCATGATCGTGAAGATGTGCAACATTTTTGAGGATTGGATAAGAGAAAATGTAAGTGAAAGATTAAGTGTTGTATGGAGAAATGGAGGAGAAAATTTTGTATAAAAAGGGGGAAAGTAACCGTTAGGGGTTACTGTTCTCTGACCGTTGGGACACTGTTCCAAAAAAAAAAAAAATAATAATAATAATAATAATAATAGTAAAAAGTATCTACACCTCTTCATCAACATCATTCCAGAAGAAATATCCGCATCATTTCTCCGAACCCGTACTTTCCTCAAGTGCCGCAACTTGAGCCTTGAGGACAAGGCTCTTCTAACCGAAGGAGACTGTAACATTTCGTATTTTCAGGTCATTTACGACGTCATCTATTTTACAATTTTTTTTCTCGTACGCATTTACTTTTAATTCTCATTATATAGTGAAATCGCGTAAACTAAAAATCAACAATTAACGTAAATGGACAACAAACGAATTAAAGTTTTCGTCAAGCAAGCAATATATTATTTTTATGAAAGTAATAATCAACTTTTTATATTTTATTTTTATAGGTTGCGTAAAATGTTTACGTTTCGCAATTTAATACATTTAGGTATACCCGGAAGCACCAAAACTTTTTCTACGCTTCAACAAATACCCACTTTTATACCCAATACATAAAAATTCGACCCTTCTGCTGTACCTACAGATGATCCTGTCCACTCAAGCTGAGAATACAGAGGCATTTGAGACTGATAAGTCTGCTTCTACACCACCCACCTCTCCACACCATATCATCTTGTCTTTTGAGACCAAATCCCGTGTAGTACGGATGTCTATTTAATACCATACTCCACGATCACCATCTACTGAGGCATGCATTACTGAGTTGCTGCTGCACTACCTTTATCATCACCAAAGAATATTAAGTCACTTAAAGATAACATAAGAGGCTAGCATCTAGAATCTTGAGAAGCACCCTGGCCCATAGATAAATGGATTTGTCAGTGTAGCTTGTTTGGTATTATATCCCACTAAACTTGAGTAATACTCGGTTGGTAGTGTTAATAAAAAGCTTGTACTCTTTTACTCATGTAAACGATGTATTAAGTATTAACCTACGCTGTTGGTTATGATCATGCTACTGTATGATGAGGATTTATTTATGCCATGGTTGCTGTTATCTTATATCTCTGCATAACGTGGTCTCACCATACATATATGATTGGGATCACAGAGTGTCATGATTTTCCTGTGGATGAAACTTCATATACATTTTGTTCCCTGTGATTTTCAAGAAATGATAACAACTGTTAATCAATGGATAAGTGTTGAGTAAATTGAGCGAGTTGTAGCCCAGCGAGTGGCTAATGCCATCGAGGCTATTGCTATGAATGTGGGAATCAAGGGCACTGCAGGAGTGATTGCCCGGAGTGAAAGAACCGAAACCATGAAAACCAAACTAGAGGTGCTGGAGCACGTGGAGCGGTGCATGCCTTAAGAGAAGGGGAAACCGATCAAGACCCTAACAACATTAAAGATGAGATCAAAGCTTAAAAGAGAAAGTTGTCTCGCTTTGCCTAATAAATCCTAAGTTGAAACTATCTTAGACTTTATCTCCTTAGGAGTTCTCGTTGTATTTCCCTTAAATTTCAGTTGTACGAATGATTTCAAATTATCTATCAAATTATCGTATTATGAGAATTTCGTCAATATTAACTTAGGTTCCTTATTTACTCTTACAAACTACTCTCACGAATATCATGAAATTATAACGCTATTTTGACGAAAATGAGCAATGCATCGTTAGTCCTCAATTATACATGGCCTGATCAACTATGTATAATTCAGGAAGGTACCATGCCGTGCTGAGAGTAGTCACTCTAAAAACCTCTTGTTAAGGAAACAATTTTCTACTTATATCATGTTTTGTGTGCGTATTCATAGAACGCGTTTACTTTTGGAAATCGAATTAGTAACCATATCAACTAAGCAGACCTTCACTCCGTCTTACTATAAAGTTGGCATCATCTTATACCAAATCCTAAGCCGAGAAGCCAAGACACATTACTAGTCTCCCTATGACAATTTCGCTATCGAATTTGCTCGCCATTAGAGAATTTACTAAATCACCCATTCGAAATTGACTTAATGTCGTAGAATTGGGCAGTTTCGACATCATAATTGGTATGGATTAGCTGGCGAAGTACCAAGCGGTCATTATGTGTGCCAAGAAGATTGTTTGCATCCCCTGGGGAAATGAAACCTTAATCATACATGGTGACGGAAGTAATCAGGGAAATGTGACGCGATTGAACATCATTTTGTCCACTAAAACGCAGAAGTACATGCAAAAAGGATTTCCTATCTTTTTGGCACATGTCACTGCAAAGGAGGTTGAAGACAAGTCGAAGAAGAAGCGACTTGAGGACGTGCCAATAGTTCGAGACTTTCCTGAAGTATTTCCTGAGGACTTGTCGGGTCTTCCTCCGACTTGACAAGTGGAATTTCAAATTGATTTGGTACCTGGTGTTGCACCCGTAGCATGGGCACCTTATCGATTGGCGCCTTCCGAAATGAAAGAGTTGTCGGAGCAACTGAAAGAGTTGTCCGACAAAGGCTTTATAGGACCCAGTTCCTCACCCTGGGGAGCTCTGGTCTTGTTTGTCAAGAAGAAAGACGGATCATTCCGGATGTGCATTGATTATCGGGAATTGAATAAACTGACGATAAAGAACCGTTATCCACTCCCCAGAATTGATGATCTATTTGATCAGCTTCAAGGGTCGAGTATCTACTCGAAGATCGACCTAAGGTCAGGTTATCACCAATTGAGGGTTCGAGAAGAAGACATTCTGAAGACTGCTTTCAGAACTCGTTATGGCTATTATGAATTTCAAGTTATGCCGTTCGGTTTGACGAACGCACCTACCGTATTCATGGACCTTATGAATAGGGTGTGCAAACCATATCTGGATAAATTTGTGATTGTCTTTATTGATGATATTCTGATATATTCAAAGAACAAGAAAGAACACGAAGAGCACCTTAAGCTAATCTTAGAGTTGCTTAAGAAAGAGGAGTTGTATGCCAAATTTTCCATGTGTAAATTTTGGATTCCCAAAGTACAGTTCCTCGGTCATGTGATTGATAGTGAAGGCATTCACATGGATCCAGCAAAGATTGAATCCGTTAAAGATTGGGTATCTCCTAAGTCACCAATGGAGATTCATCAATTTTTAGGTCTTGCTGGGTATTACCGGAGATTCATTGAAGGGTTTTCAAAAATCGCCAAACTAATGACCAAGCTTACTCAAAAGAAGGTCAAGTTTGAGTGGGGTGACGAACAAGAAGCAGTGTTCCAATTATTGAAGCAGAAGTTGTGTAGTGCACCAATTCTGGCTTTACCCGAAGGAAGCGAAGATTTTGTCGTATACTGTGATGCTTCAAAGAAGGGTTTGGGCGCTGTGTTGATGCAAAGAGAGAAGGTGATTTCTTATGCATCACGCCAGTTGAAGATTCATGAGAAAAACTATACGACTCATGATTTGGAACTTGGAGCAGTAGTGTTCGCTCTAAAGATTTGGAGGTCACATCAGAAAGCTTTGGGTACAAGTTTAGATATGAGTACGGCATATCATCCGTAAACTGATGGACAAAGCGAGAGAACCATTCAAACTCTTAAAGATATGCTTCGTGCTTGCATGATCGACTTTAGAAATGGTTGGGTTAAACATTTTCCATTGGTCGAGTTTTCAAACAATAACAGTTATCATGCTAGCATTAAGGCTGCACCCTTTGAGGCACTTTACGGTCGAAAATGTTGTTCGCCTGTTTGTTGGGCTGAGGTTGGAGAAGTTTAACTCACCGGTCCAAAGATAGTTCAAGAGACGACCGAGAAAATCATTCAAGTTAAACAAAGGATGCAAGCCGCTCGTGATAGGCAAAAGAGCTACGCTGATTTGAAGCGTAAGCCGATGGAGTTTCAGGTTGGAGATAAAGTGATGCTTAAAGTTTCGCCTTGGAAAGGGGTAGTACGTTTTGGCAAATGGGGAAAATTAAATCCCAGGTATGTTGGACCCTTCAAGGAGATAAAAAAGGTTGGAGACGTTGCTTACAAGCTCGAGCTTCCTGAGGAGCTCAGCAGAGTTCATAATACATTTCACGTGTCCAACTTAAAGAAGTGTCATGCCGACGAACCCTTAGCCATTCTGTTGGATGGACTTCATTTTGATGACAAGCTTCATTTTGTCGAAGAGCCAGTAGAAATTGTAGACCATGAAGTTAAACGGTTGAAGCGAATCCGAATTCCATTAGTCAAGGTTCGATGGAACTCCAAGCGAGGTCCTGAGTTTACGTGGGAACGCGAGGATCAATTCCAAAAGAAATACCCACATCTGTTCTCAAAGACCGCGCCGTCATCAAGAGCCACGTCTTAAGCCTTGAGGACAAGGCTCATCTAACAGGGGGAGACTATAACACCCCGTGTTTTAGGGTCATTGACGTCGTCAATAAATTCATAATGTATCTTTTGTATTTGTACGCGTTTGCTTTAAATCGTAAACGTTAACTTAAATCGTGTACGCCAAAAATTAGCATTCAATGTAAACAGGCATCAAACGATTAAACATTTGCATCAAGCAAGTATTAAATAATTATTTTGAGAATAATTATGGTCTTTGTTTATTTTATTTTATCGGTTACGTAAAGTGTGTATGTTTCGCGATAGAAGTACGTTTAGGCATACCCGGAACCACCAAAACTTTTCTACGCTTCAACAAATACCCACATTTATACCCAATACATAAAAATTACAAAAATATATCATACATATGCATTCATAGCCGGATTTGGACTCAAAAATGAAAAGAAAATATCATAGAGAACACATCTCCTTATTTTCATGAGATTATGTCTCATTTAGGGAACATTCAACTCTTAGTCTCCATGTTTTGACCAAAGACCAAGACTAGGACTTCCTTAAGACCCTCCCTGTGTCTCCTTGACTAGTCCTACACTTGTATTACTTATACAATGCAAGAGATAGAAAAACATAACACAAAACACTTGGTAAAAATCAAAAGAATCCTCCCTTTTGCTCTTCATATGCCACGGCTTGAAAGACCCCTTTAACCAAATCCATATCAAATTTTCTACAACCCATACATATCTACATACATCATTCCTAAGATATTCTAAGATGTTTCCAAGCATTGGCTAATCATTTGCAAGTAGTTATCAAGATAAGGAAAGCTAGGGTTTTGAAAGAAAACTAGGGTTTTCTAAGCTTGCTAGCTTTGGTTTCTAATCTAAACAAGGGTTTAGATTGTATTAGTCATCATCTTCATTCATCATAAGGTCATCTACAACTCTTTATGCTCTTACATTTATCATTATATGCATATGTTAGTTCTATTATAGCTTGAATCACCATTTAGGATTTCTACCATGAAAAAGGAGTTTTTAATTGTAATGATCATTTTATACACTTTTATATGTCTTATGATGTTAATGGTATCATGTTAAAATAGATGATAAAGTATTTTACCATGTTGTTTTGGTGTAAAAATGATTAACTACAAATTAGGGTTTATAAAGGTTTCATAATGTGTTACAAGTAAAGGAAAGGTAAATGACATGTTAATGTTGATTATGGGCTTGAAGTAATGTCATATGATCATTAAAATAAGGCTATAACAAGATGGGAAGACTTGTACACTTACGGTTTATATGTAAACATGTATAGGTATGAATTAAGGTTTTTAAAAAAAAGTGCTTGTTGAATAAAAGTATATGAATATATGTATAAAGGGACTATTTTATTATTATTTTATGGCAGTAGGTTTACCATTTTGATAATATTAGACACTCATGACGATTTAAAAAATGATAAGAAATCTGAAAAAACGCTTTATAACGTAAAGGGTTACGGGAATAAGATTACGATTTAAGTAATACCGGGTTTTATTAAATAAACTACTTTTATAACAAGTACTATTCATAAACGAAAGTTATATTTTTGTAAACGCATAAATCAATTAAACTTTCAAATTAGAGACCGTGCTGAAAGAATCGTTAAAAACGGGAACTTATAAGAAATAAAATACGCTCAGTTTACGAGTTTCGACGGACGAAAACGATATAAAATATTTGGGTTGGTGTTATGTGAACAGTAAAAGTTAATGTTCACAGTTGGTCATAAATTTATTGTCAAATTTTGTAACTCCGACTTAATCTGAAAACGTGAGTTTACGGAGTGCCCTAAGAAACACCTCAAAAGACTTGAAACGCGAAAGTTATGTTATATTTACTTAAAACGGTATTATAAGTTTTTATTTTAAACACAATTTTTTTACCAAAACATTAGATGGTGATTGAGCTATATAGACCTATATATCTGGTATTAGTTAGCACAAAGTTGTTCTATTATAGCGGAGTTTCTTATGAGGCCTCTTCGGGGGTGGGTATCGACGAGTTGTTGGATTTACGATTTTTAAAGTGTCCTAGTCTCCTCATACGTACTCATGACCTCTTAATTATGATAGCTCCGAAATGATAGTTATGATGAGCTATATAGGAATTATATTGATATTGAAGTACATGGTACTTATTACAATCTATGTTAATTGTAGGTTGATCTGACGATTTGTGTGACACATTATTTGTGCTATACTTGATTTCGCTCATGTTAAGTAGGTGAGTTCATAGCCCCATTTTTACAGTTTGTTAACTGGATTGATTCTACTATTATTTGGGGTGGAGGAAATCATGCTTTGTTTATAAATTGGAGCAAGTGTTTATTTTTATATTGATTACGTGTTTGCACTAATTAGCGATAACCCAAAAAGTTGAGCCATTATCATGAACTGGCAATTGCATAGATGTAGTTTTGTGAATTACATTAATGTGAGCGCGATGTTATTTTATTAGATTATTGGGAAACGAACCGCCCGTTCGGAGGTGACTGCTATCACCAGGGAACGAGTATTATTGTTGTTCAAATAGGATGTTTAGGGTTAGACATCTAATCGGGCATTAAATTGCAATATATATTATTGCAAGAAAGATTGTCGAGCTTCAGTGTCATGAGCTTAGTGCAACAGTAATCTGGTTTTGTGATTGTTTGCATATGTTGTAGCATCACGGGGAAAGTCTTGCGGTCCTGCATAATTTAATTACATAAACCTATGAATTCATCAATATTTTTGTTGACGTTTTAAGCAATGTTTTTAGGAGGTCAATAGGAACAAGGTGCCAGGGATGCATTGGGTTACATTTTGGATTGCATGCTTAAGGATTAATATGCATCATATTTTGGGAAATATATGTCATGATTTGAAATCTTTTGTAATATTGGACAAGGAACAAGTAAAGCTATATGCTTTTGTATTAAGTCTTTTAATTAAATCTAATGTATCAGTTTAAACGACTTTTTGTGTCGTTCTTATATATCTTGTGCTATTGATCATTGAAGTAACATGCCTCGGATATCCTTATTCCGCTGCGACCCATTTTGGGGGTGTTACAGATACACTACTTCAATCGTTGTTTGATGAATACTTGCATCCTCCACCATGTGTTGATCATCCAGTTTTAGAAGTTGCTACTCTGGAACCTGATGTTTCAACCGGTATACCTTCCTCAACTACTGTTGATCAAGATGCACCATCACCAAATACTTCACAAACTCTACAAGAATCATCATCCCATGTTATTTCTCCCGGTGCTGAAGAAGCAGATCATGATACTGAAGTTGCACATATGGATAATGAACCTTACCTTCGTTTTTTAATTCCAGAACCAAATTCTAAAGAATCCTCCTCTCAGGCTGCTATTCCAAATAATGTGCACTCAGTCAATCAACCACCTGAATATATCAGTAAATGAACCAAAGATCATCCGATTGATAATGTAATTGGAGATCCTTCTCGATCCGTCTCCACTCGACATCAACTACAAACTGAAGCCCTATTCTGTTATTTCGATGCTTTCCTTTCTTCCGTTGAACCCAAGAGTTATAAAGAATCATTGACGGAATCCTGTTGGATTGAAGCCATGCAAGAAGAGCTCAATGAGTTTGAACGTCTTGAAGATTGGGAGCTTGTACCACGTCCAGATCGTGTTATGATTATCACCTTGAAGTTGATATACAAGGTTAAATTAGACGAACTGGGTGGCGTGTTGAAAAACAAGGCTAGGTTGGTAGCGAGGGGATATCGTCAGGAAGAAGTCATAGACTGTAACATCCCACTCCGATAAAGAAACCAAGAGTCACATTATGATGTCATATCAGAATATATAAACGTAAGCGGAAGACTTTATTAAATAAAAATACTAAGTCATGACTTCCAAAAGTATTAAATTCCAACAAAGTCTAAATGAAAAGAGATCTTCAAACGAAATAAGTCTTAAACATTGGTATGTGCCTAAATACACATACCTTTTACCAAATAAATCGAGCTAAAAAAACCAATAATGACCAATAAATACAAAAAAATGCATTGTATTCGTTTGTATTATGAATTGTGTCTTGCATGTAACAGATATTGTGCAAAAGGACAAAAATAAAGCAAAACAAACAAAACTGAGCACGAGAATGGAAAGAGTACGAAAGATTGAAGCCGAAGGCGTACCCATCTTCCACGGACCAACACGGGCCCACTTAATGGGCCGAGTCAGTCCACAATCCCATTTTACTAAACTAAAAAGGCCAAAATTATTTAAGAGCCCAAAGCCTTTACTTATAAACACATTTGACCTAATACACCATTATAGGCCCAAGTTATAACTAAAAGACTAATCCTAACCCGTCCAAGTCAAAAGACTTATAAACAACGGGTCAACACAGTTAAAAAACATTGTACATCTCCCCCAAATTTTCCCTCCCTCTCTTTTACACAGGTCACAGACAAGCTCAGGGTAAAATCCATTTCACCCCACACCTTATACTCCTTCTAGAACACCTAACACAATACTAATCCACGATGGCAATCCCTTGTTTTCTCATTGGCTATGATACGTGGAAACAATTTAAGGGCCAAGATCAAATGTTTTAAGGTGGTTTGGAATCAAGGGTTATGATCAAGCGTTGAGGACGCTCCTTAAAGGCCTAGAAGCTCCTACTTTCAGCTATAAATAGCAGAGTTCACACACAGTAAAGGGCATCTAGGAGTAGTATAGAGTAGTATAGTTTAGGTTTTTAGCTTATTTTATGCTTAATGTAATGGAACTCATCTTATTGTAATTCCCTTTTGATTAATAAAAAGCACTTTTCATTTAAAGTAATTTGTGTTCTTTTAATTCATTTTTCTTTTAAGCAATTTACTTAAATGTTTTAATAAGCTATAATGTGTACTCAATCTCTCTTTCAGCTCAAATAAGCCCCTAAAAGCTTATTTGAGCTTGTTTGTTAAATTTCAAATCAATTGGTTAAGGTTTAGGTATTTTAGCTTTATGGAAGATAAGCTAGCAATGGATGAGCTTATGGGTCTTAACTAGCTTGTGCAAACAAGCTAGAGCTTGTTGACTTAAGCTCAATTGAGCATTTAAGTCCCTGTTTAGCTGGGACAAAGGTACATCTTCTATTTCTCTAATTTAGCTTATTATCCTTTTCAGCTTATAAAACTGCTTATTGTTGCTCATGCTTTGCTTATCTTTGCTTATCTTGTCTAAATATAGTTAAAAGTGCTTAGTTTATAGCTTAAATCAGTTTAGTTTAAGTTTAAATAGTTTTTGCCATAATTTTAGTAAAAACAGCTTTTTAGATTAGCTTATCAATTAGTGCTTATCTCTGTGAGGTAGATGCTTATTTTTCCTTTATTGGCCTTACTCTATATCTGTTTTTATATATCTAAGCTTAATTCAGCTTCACTTAGTTTAAAAATGCAAATCCATAATTTAAAGGGGTGTTTGGGATAAGGGATTTAGATAGGGTAAAATAGAGTATAAGTTGTTTTTGGTTTTCAATTTAGTTTGTGCAAGCTCTAATTAAGTCTAGGTTTTAGTTTTTATAAACTTAAAATAAGTTTTGTTAAGTTCTTAAGTTTGATTTATCAAAATTTCATGTCTGCTAGTCTAAATATGTTTTAAAATGCTTATTTAATGAATTTTATAAAATGTATGCTTTAGGTGTGGATTTTGTGTTCAAATGAGTTCTATTAGCATCATTTGACATTTGTTTTGAGAATGTGGTTTTAGGAACATGTTTTCAAAATATTTTAGCTCAAATGCTGTCAAGTCTAGTTTGTTCTTAAATATTCTAAATGTGTAGATCTCTAGAGGACACTCCCTAGTTTAACTTTTGTTAATTTTTATGGAACTTAGCTTATTGAGGTCTAACTTCAAGCTTATAAATTGTCAAGGGTGTTTTTGAGTCTTTATTGTTAGCTGCAAAGATGTCATAAGTTTTAAAAAGCCAAAAATAAGTAGTTTGTCTGTCATTTTAAACTTCCTTTTTCTAGCTTATAACTTTTGCTTATTTGTTTAATTTTAGTTTTTAAATGTTCTTAGGGTCAAAGTCTTTAGCTGTTTTTGAGTTTTAGCTTTTGCGTTAGCTTATTTAGTCCTAGAATTCAGTTTAAAATCTGTCATTAAGCAAAAAAAAACCAAAAACATTAGTGTAGTCTGCCATTTTTAGTCCTCTTTTCTTTCTTAAACTCTTAGTTAATTTCATTAATTTTAGCTTATTTGTGTCATTAGCCTATGGCACTTTATCTGTTTTAATCTTTCAGCTTAATATCTATAGCTTATGTGTCTTAAAAGTTAGCTTGAAATCTGTCATTCATCCTTTTAAATCTTTCTTTAGTTTACTGTCTAAACGGGTTTTCAATGCTTATTAGTTTTTTTTTTTGGTTGCTTGTTCTTAGTCACTTAAGCTTATTAGGTCTAAGGGATAGTTTGTTTTTGCTTAGTTGCTTTTTCTTTTAGCTTAATGTGTCCTAAAAAGCTAAACCATTTTTAGTTTAAAAAGTCCCTTAGTCTTTTTTTTTAGAAACTGTTAGCTTTCAAATTACTTTTTCTAGCTTATTTTTAAGTTTTGTGAAAAAGTCCTTTGTTAAAGTTTCCTTGTTTTGCTTATAGTTTAGCTTATTCAAAAAGAAAAAAAATGATTTCTCAAAAAGAGAGGCCACAGGGGTCGAACCTGTGACCTCTCCCTTAGCACACACACGCCTCAACACCACACACACTTAACCAACTGCGCCCTAGGGACTTTTTCATTAAAGTCCCAACTCATTTATAATTTAAGGTGTCTTTCCTGTTTTGCTTATCAGCCTTTAATGGCTTATTTTTTGCTTATTTGATCAGCATTTTTTCTAGTGTGAATTTTTTTTAGAATCTTCATTATTCAAAGTACTTTTCATGAATTTTTCAGATTTTTATAATCTAGTTTACTATTTTTTATGCATTTTTTTTGATTAAAACTGTTTTTAATTCATATTAAAAATATATATATATATAATTCTTTTTCTGAAAATTATTTTTAGTCATTTAGGATTTTTAGAAATTAGATTTGCTTTTGTAGGGTTAAAATTTGAATTATTTGCTTATATGTCGCGTTTTTAATTTCCCGTTATCGTTTTATGCTTAATTTCTTAAATGCTTTAATTGTTTACTTTCTTTTAAATGTTATTTGTATTTTCACTAGTAGTTATAGAAACCAAAATCAAAATCTTTTAAAATCATTCAAATCACGCGATCACGAACTTAACCTCGATTTTCAATTCGCACCTCGTCAGGATACGACTCGGGAAGGTTTTGAATTTTACTTTGGATAAAAGTAATCTTCTAGAATCCTCACAGAATACTTATCTTATACTATTATTGATATTATCCTTACGTATGTGTTTGGAAAATAATCAGTTTTTGGCGCCGCTGCCGGGGATGTGTGTTACGATTATCATGTTTCGTTCGAAGATTAGTGTTTTGAAGACCCTTCCTCATGAAGTTATTTTCCGTTTGTGAATATTTTCTTCTGTTATGTAAATATAAAAATACAAAAATATTTTACACTTCTATTTTTGTTTTCTTTTATTTTAATATTAAAATTAAACGTTTGTTAATTGTCGTTTCGGCTCACCTTTAGTTAACAAACTATAAGAGAGGTATAAGGAGGGTCGATCCTACGAACTTCGACTCGAAATGAGAAGGTTTTTAAAAAACGCTTCGCGCTTACCTACTCTTCCGCTTCTTTGTGCGTTTTCTAGAGAGCTACCGTGCACCTTTGACTTTCGGTTACCAAAAATATTTTTCTTTCTTATTTTTATTTCTTTTCTTATGTATTATTTTCAAAATCTAAAAATATTCTCCTTTACCCTCTTATCTGTTTAATTCTTATTTTCTCGACCCTCTAATTTTGATTAATTCTTTATTATGTCTTCGTTTAACCAACGTGAGTGTACGGGGTGTGGAGAGCCAATAGATGATTTACATTGTCGATGGTGTAATTGTGAAAGGTGTGGATATAATCTTAGAGATGGATTTTGTTTGTTTTGCAATTCAAGAGAAGGAAATTCCTTCGCTTATGATCCAAATCCGAATTCTTCCGACTACCCTCCACAACCCTAGTACCAGACGTATTCTTGTGAGTTATGTGGAAACGATGCTCATTATGGTTATGATTGTCCATCTCAAGTTCCGTTTATCTACAATCAGGACCCGTGTTTCAATCAAAACTTTGATAATAATTTTCCCTCATGCGACTTTACAGTGTCAACCGATGAACCAAAATTCCTATAATTCTAATTCTTCCGGTTTTGACCAATTTTAACCCCCGCAGTATCCCGTCATTCATCATCCTCCTCAAGAAACAAGTGTGGAAATTTTGCAAGCCAGAGAAAACCTAATGAAATCTATACAAACCTTTTTAAAGAAGTTTAATCGTATATCTTTTAGAGAAACACCAAAGGTTTTATCGCTAGCTTGGGAGAAATTTTTTGAAATTCAGCATGCTCAACCAGAGGATATACAAGAATTGCTTCATAAACTTCTTAAAGATTTGCAAATTATAAGTAAGGAGCTGGCAGATTATATTAATACTCCGAATTGGAATCGTCCTACCTTCTACAACGATGATGATGATGATGAGTACACTATTCAATATAGGGAATATTTAGAGAATTCGTCTAATGCAATCACACCCGATTTACCAATCGAGGAACCCGATAACTCTCTAAGTTTGGGGGACGAGTATCTTAGCACTATTTCGGAAATAGAATCAGACAAAGTAATAAAGTCTAGCGTTGAGGACCTCGTCCCAATCCCAAGTGAGTCCGAGGGTATTTTCGACGATACGTGTGATGTGCCTTTTTGTGATAATTCTCCTCCTCTTGATGTTTTCAACGATCACTTTGAGATTTTCTCTGATTTTAACGATGATTGTACTTCGAGTAATGACGACTCTTTTGAGGACATCAATTACGTTGAGGCATCACCTCCCGAGGACTCTCTCATCATGGGGAATGAGGAACTTAGCATTATTCCTAAAAAGGAATCGGACGAATTCATAAAGTCTAATGTTGAGGACCTTGTTCCAATCCCAAGTGAGTTTGAGGATACATCCGGGAGTGATAGTGAGTGTGATTTACCTTTGTGTGATGATTTCTCTCCCATTAACTTTTATTAGGAAAAATCCGTGACTTTCTCTAACCCTCTTTTCGATTCAAATAACGATTTTACCTCAAGTGATGAGGAGTCACTATTCGATGAGGACATTTTGGAAGATAATGTTAAAATTTACTCGAACCCTCTTTTTGAATTCAATGACGAATATATCTCTAGTGACGTAAATCCTCTTTTTGATGAGGTGTTAGAGGACATCAAGTGCAAGGATTCTTATGATTCCAACCTGGATGAGTCGACTCTCCTAGTCATACCTCTTTTTGATTCTAATAAGGATGAGTTTTTCACCCTAAGTAACGACATTGAGCTTCTTCTTCACCATGATTCGTCTATAAGCGTTGTTTCCATTCTCGAGGGGTTCACCGATGAACCGCCTCTCAAAGAGAATAATGATTTATTTGATTTGGAATCTAAAACGAATGATTGGAAGAAAATTTTGTACGATGCTCCAATTGATGATTTGATTTTTGATCCGGGAGGCGATATTGATGAGATCGATGCTTTTCTTGATGTTGATATTTCTCCAGATATTGAAGACGGTTATCATGATTCTAAGGGAGATGTACTCTATCTTAAAAGTTTGCTTAGTGATGATACTTCCCTTAGTCTCCCTCCGAAGGTGTTTCTAGATCATGACCCAAGAAGTTTAAGTGATATTAATAATTTGAAGATTATGGTTAAAGTTTTCGACCCCGGGATTCATGAGAAAAAAATTTCTCCTACATATGTGAGCTTACCCTCTGAGGATCGCCATTATCTTTCCTTCACATATGTTATCCGAACTTTTCTTCCTTATTTCACTTATCTGGTGGTTTCTCCTTTTCTTCTCTCCTTCGGGAGTGAGGATACCATTTTTGACCCCGACATCTCCGCTTTTCATTTTTCTTCTCTTAAGCCGGTGGCATATGAAAGTCCGATGGAAGTTTGTTCTTCCAGTTGTTTCGTCCCTAATATTATGATGATATGGGGAGAGTCAAGCTAGAGACTCTCACAAAAATAAGCACTTCGTGGGTGGCAACCCATGCTTATCCTTAGTAGTAGTATATTAATAAAATATTAATGAATAAGTGTGATGTAAGGAGGCTCGCCTCTTCCTTTCTCGTGTTTTGTGTTTTGTGTTTTATGTCCAGGATTGCCCCGATTATGAAGACTCTCGTGCTCGTGGTTTTATCCATCGTTCACTCGATCTTCAATCCTTCGCATGCTTATATTTGGGAATCCGATATCTTAGATCTTATTGATTTAACGTTTATCTATTAGCATAATTAATAAACGGCTTTAGATTTGCGTAGAGACCCCTTAATATTTGAATTATGCCTTGAAATTAGTATGGGGGTGACAGTCTCACATTGAGGACAATGTGTAGTTCTAGTATGGGGGGATCTTTCGATTCGATCTTACTTGCATTTGCCTTGTCTTCACGTAACCCCGTTTTTCCACCAAAAATAGCAAAAATATGCCAAAATTAAAAAAATTTCAAAAATAGAATAAGTGTTTTGACACATAGTTTTGTCTTTTTAAGGAATAAATTTTGACTTGATCGAGCATGTTGCGCTCTAGCTTGCCCCTTAACTTATATAAATTTAAGCTTTTGCTAGTCTTTTATACAAGAAGCTTTAAAACGCGAATTCTAGCTTGAAAAAGCCAAGAGTTTGCAAGTTTCCATGATAGACTTTAAATATGCAAAGCTTGTTTTATTAGACTAAGCATTCGCGGATCTTTTTATTAAAGATTTTAAATTTGCGAAGAACGAGAAATGATAGAGTTTTATATAAGTTAGATGCTAAACATAGAGTAGTTGGATCTCTTTAAGGCTCATAGAGGTTAATTGTGGCTTTTTGCTCCCATCAGCTTAATAAACGTTATATAATTGTTGAATAAATAAAGTTACTTTAGGTTTTTGCGATTCTTAGTTTAAATCACTTCGTAGAGATTCCTTCTGGTGAAAGTAAGGTACACATCGAGGTTTTGTCAGTGTTGTGGGGAAATAGGCTACCGATTCCTGACGGCTCGCTACCGTTGTCTAGGTAGTTAAAAGACCACACGAGACTTGAATTTGGACATATTAATAATAAGTTATGTAATAAACCAAAAGCCGAAATAAGACCACTACCTCTTGGCGGCTCACAACCGCGATGTGGTAGTCGTTTAAAGGGTGGAGGTGTTAATAATAATAAACTGTGGAGAAGGCTGAGGTGTAAAAGTTGTACTTGATCTTGCGGCTCTACAATCACGATGTTTGTAGTCTTCTAAATAATAGGTACTTTTAGGTAATATAATCCGAGACTGATAAAAGTTTGCTGCATCTTGCCGGCTCACAACCGATGTTGCAGCCTTCTAAAAGGTCGAGGAAATTACTGAGGTCGAAATATGTTTGCTGCATCTTGCCGGCTCACAACCGATGTTGCAGCCTTCTAAAGGACCAAGGTTTAATAATGTTGCAATAATAATAATAATAAAGCCAAATTTCGACTCCGGGGTTATCTAAATAAAGCCTCCGTCTCTGGACTCGTAGTTGAGTTGTTTCGGATGAAATAAAAAGGATAACCCCTAAATCCATGCGAAATTTGAACCTTAATGTGGACTCTTATCTCAACATATCGTCTCTTTAGGAAAAGGATGTGTATCAAAATAACTAATTGTGGTCTAAACCGGGTTTTACTTTATGTGAATAAGACATTAATACCAATAATAATAATAAAATCTTTAGATGATTTAGGAATAAGGGAGCGGAAAGTAGCTATGCATTCACAATTAGCATTTATGAGTAGTGTTAGCATTTTAACTTGTATTTAACAATGATTTCATTTTTAAGCTTAGTTTGGGGCAGGTGAAAAATCGAGGACGATGAATTTATCCTTTTAGTGTTTCTTGCTCCGTGAAGTTATAATATGTATGAATAAATGCATAAATTTAGTCAAACCGGGGGAGGTTTCAAAACTAGTGATTTCTTAAATGAACACCTAGCTACTTTTTGAGGGGGTTGAAATTTTTGGTTTTCTAAGTTTGTATTTATGACATTGCGTGAGGACACGGCAATAGCTTAGTATGGGGGATTTTGGTATGTGCCTAAAATACACCATACCTTTTTCCTAATAAAACGAGCATAAAAAGACAAATAATGACCAATAAATACAGAAAAATGCATTGTATTCGTTTGTATTGTGAATTGTGTCTTGCATGTAACGGATATTGTGCAAAAGGACAAAAATGAACAAAACCGAGCACGAGAATGGAAAGAGTACGAAAGATCGAAGCCGAAGGCGTACCCATCTTCCACGGACCAACCCGAGCCCACTTAATGGGCCGGGTCAGCCTACAATCCCATTTTACTAAACTAAAAAGGCCAAAATTATTTAAGAGCCCAAAGCCTTTACTTATAAACACATTTGACCCAATACACCATTATAGGCCCAAGTTATAACTAAAAGACCAATCCTAACCCGTCCAAGTCAAAAGACTTATAAACAACGGGTCAACACAGTTAAAAAAACACTATACATCTCCCTTAAATTTTCCCTCCCTCTCTTTTACACAGGTCACACACAAGCTCGTGGTAAAATCCCTTCACCCCACACCTCATACTCCTTCTAGAACGCCTGACACAATACTAATCCACGCTGGCAATCCCTTGTTTTCTCATTGGTTATGATACGTGGAAACAATTCAAGGGCCAAGATCAAATGTTTTAAGGCGGTTTGGAATCAAGGGTTATGATCAAGCATTGAGGGCGCTCCTTAAAGGACTAGAAGCTCCTCCTTTCAACTATAAATAGCAGAGTTCACACACAGTAAAGGGCATCTAGGAGTAGTATAGTTTAGGTTTTTCAGCTTATTTTATGCTTAATGTAATAGAACTCAGCTTATTGTAATTCCCTTTTGATTAATAAAAAACACTTTTCATTTAAAGTAATTTGTGTTCTTTTAATTCATTTTTCTCTTAAGCAATTTACTTAAATGTTTTAATAAGCTATAATGTGTACTCAATCTCTCTTTTAGCTCAAATAAGCCCCTAAAAGCTTATTTGAGCTTGTTTGTTAAATTTCAAATCAATTAGTTAAGGTTTGGGTATTTTAGCTTTATGGAAGATAAGCTAGCAATGGATGAGCTTATGGGTCTTAAATAGCTTGTGCAAACAAGCTAGAGCTTGTTGACTTAAGCTTAATTAAGCATTTAAGTCCCTGTTTAGCTAGGACAAAGGTATACCTTCTATTTCTCTAATTTAGCTTATTATCCTTTTCAGCTTATAAAACTGCTTATTGTTGCTCATGCTTTGCTTATCTTTGCTTATCTTGTCTAAATATAGTTAAAAGTGCTTAGGTTATAGCTTAAATCAGTTTAGCTCAAGTTTAAATAGTTTATGTCATAATTTTAGTGAAAATAGCTTTTTAGATTAGCTTATCAATTGGTGCTTATCTCTGTGAGGTAGATGCTTATTTGTCCTTTATTGGCCTTACTTTATATCTGTTTTTATATATCTAAGCTTAATTCAGCTTCTCTTAGTTTAAAAATGCAAATCCAGAATTTAAAAGGGTGTTTGGGATAAGGGATTTAGATAGGGTAAAATAGAGTATAAGCTGTTTTTGGTTTTCAATTTAGTTTGTGCAAGCTCTAATTGAGTCTAGGTTTTAGTTTTTATAAACTTAAAATAAGTTTTGTTAAGTTCTTAAGTTTGATTTATCAAAATTTCATGTCTGCTAGTCTAAATATATTTCAAAATGCTTATTTAATGAATCTTTACTACTTTATAAAGCATTTAGCCAATTTCTAAAATTAGAAGTACTTAAAATTTTAAGTAAAAAAGATTACTATAAAAAGAAGTCTTAAGTAGTGCAAATCCTTATGCACGTTGTACAATCTTTTTATGCAACCAATAAAATTCTGCCAAACAATTTAACACCCTCTTTAAAAGCCATTAAAAAGGCTGTTACATTCCAAGTTACAAAACATAATGTACAATCTTTTTATGCAAGCAATAAAATTCTGCCAAACAATATAACACCCTCTTTAAAAACCATTAAAAAGGCTGTTACATTTTATCACTATAAATATAACTACAATCCATTTCACACACCACACAAACACAGACACAACAAAAAAATACCCACTATTCTCTCATCTCATAAAAACTATCATCCACCACCCCCACATCATCACGCCGGCCCTACCACCGGACGTCACTACCACGCCGGACGTTACCACCACGCCGGACGCCACCAGCCGCTGTTTGCCGCCGGCTTCCGCCGCCGTCTCTGCCGATCTCTCGCCGGAATGACCGGCTGCCACCTGCTCTCCCCTACTTTAGCTTGATCACCATCTGCTGCCAACCGCTGCTACCTTATCAACATGATGCACGTGACTGTATCTCTTTCTCTCTTTCTTTTTCCATGGCTCGATGTTCTTTGGTGAGTTTTTCTCCACTTTTTCATCTTCTCCTTTTTGATCTATAAAACCAAAGTAACATCCCTCCAACCTTAAGACTTGTAACAGCTGAAAAAAAAGTAACAGCTCTCCAATATTGCTATAATCATGCCTTAATAATGCAAAATCTTACCATATCCTTAACAAAATGCCACTATAAAAACATGTCACACGTAATAGGTACAATCTATATCTATATCTATATCTATACTACTTTATAAAGCATTTAGCCCATCTATTTTTAGAAGTCTTAAAAAATTAAGTAAAAAATATTACTTTATTGGGAAAGATGTAAAACCATTAGAAAATGTACATCATACACATTTAAAAGCCTTTAAAATCCTTTAATAGCCAAAACTTGTAACACCCCAAAACATGTAACAACCAATTAAATGGTAAAGCTGTAACGGCCCATATACGTTTTTTAATACAGTCAACTTGAACTGCAAACATAGATATTGATACATCACTTTAGTCAAATGTAACTACTGTCTGCATCATTGGTCCATTTGTAACGGTCCATTAAACATCATTTAAGTGTAAACCACAAACTCAAATACGAGTACAAAAACCTAACACACTAACAAAATTCATTACACCATTTTCATCTCTCTATTTTATCTCTCTTAAAAACACAAACACTTTTCTTTTTATTTATAAATTATTTATCCCATCTATTTTTAGAAGTCTTAAAAAATTAAGTAAAAATATTACTTTATTGGGAAAGATGTAAAACCATTAGAAAATATTCATCATACACATTTAAAAGGCTTTAAAATCCTTTAATAGCCAAAACTTGTAACACCCCAAAACATGTAACAACCAATTAAATGGTAAAGTTGTAACGGCCCATATACGTTTTTTTAAATAGTCAAATTGTAACTGCTAACATTTATATTGTCATCAATTTAGTCAAATTGTAACGGCTGCATTCATGTGGTCCATTTGTTACGGTCCATTAAACATCATTTAAGTGTAAACTAGGGTAAGCACGGTCCAAGGTCCGGACTGGACCGACCAAGACCGGACCGACCAAGACCGGACCGGACCGAGGACCGAGTTGGTCCAAAATGCCAGACCGAGGACCGGACCGAAATGGTATGGTCCGGTCCGGTCGATCTTCAGTCCGGTCCTACACGGTATAATCATCTGGTTTTTGGTCAGACCGAGCCGGACCAGACCGGACCGAGACCGAAAGTAACAAAAACCCCGGACCGAAATACGTTCGGTCCGGTCCGGTTTTCCAGTCCGGTCCGGTCTCCGGTCCGGTATGCCCACCCTTAGTGTAAACCACAAACTCAAATACGAGTATAAAAACCTAACACACTAACAAAATTCATTACACCATTTTCATCTCTCTATTTTATCCTACTTTAAAAACCAAACACCTATCTCGTACTTTATACAACATATAGCCCATATATTATAGAAGTCTTGAAAAAATTAAGTCAAAAATTGATTACTTATTTTGGAAAAGATGGTAAAACCATTTAGAAAATGTTCATCAGCACCATTTAAAAGCCTTTAATAATCATTTTAACAATAGCCAAAACTTGTAACACCCCCAAAACACAACAGTCACAACCAATTAAATGGTAAAAGTGTAACGGCTCATTATACTTTTTTAATACAGTCAACGTTGTAACTTGCGTAACATTAATATTGTCCTTCAATTCAGTCAAATTGATAACTGCTGCATTCATGTGTCCATTTGTAACTACCATTAAAAAAATTTAAGTGTAAACCGACAAACTCAAATACGAGTATAAAAACCTAACACACTAACAAAATTCATTACACCATTTTCATCCTCTATATTATCTCTCTTAAAAAACATAAACACACCTATCTCTTTCTTTCTTTCTCAAACACCAAATTTCCGCCGTCTCACATATCGCTAATTTTGCCTGCCACTACCGTTTAGTTCTGCCGCCAAACCCTTGCAACATCATGCTCTCAACCGCTACCGCCGCCATTGTATCCGCCGTCTGCAAAGCTAATGATCATGGCTTTGGAGGAATACGGGTACCAAAGCAGAAGAGGAATACGAGTACCAAAGAAATGGATGTCTTTTTATTCCGGTGACGTCACTTTTTTTTAAAAGGTGATGAAGGTTTTGGAGATGAATGAAGAGGGTTTAAGATGTTTGATTTGGATGATTTTGTTAAAATATTGATGAACATCATGGTTGATTGTTGCGATAGATGATTTCAAGAAATTGGTTAAGGGCATACATCGTTTGATAGTCAAATGCTAAGGTTTATGGATATGGAGTTTTTTTAAGATAAAGTCTTTGAATTAATTGATCTGCAAAGCATCTGTGATCCTGAATCTATTAACTTTTGATGAAGTGGCTGAGATTTTTAGTTAGTTTGTTTTCATCATGTTATGTTAGTGATTTGGTGATTGTAGTTTTGAATTGATGATAACCCATTTGGGGTTTTATTTTGTCGAATTATTAGAATTTTAATATTTGGTTTGTGATTATTGGGGTATTTGAAATTGTTCAATTTACTTAACTACTACTTACGTTCTACAGTAATTTTCTTTCTTCTTCTTTTTATTATGTAGTGATTGTTCACTGTTAAAAATAATTATTGAATTTATCCAAGTTTATCATTTTTAAATCTTAAAAAAAAGAATAAACAATATCATTAAAAACGTGTAACCGCAACGGCCTCCAATAATTATTAAAAACGTGTAACCGCTTAAAATCATTACTATCAATAATGATTATTAAAAATGTGTAACCGCATCCATAATATAAATCCACACAAACCATTTCATATCTCCCACACACAAATGTTTTTTGTTACAGCAAAAATAGTATCTTAATATATCCTCACTTTCACTCCTCAACTCTTACTGGTACTTACTGCAGAGATTCTTTATTTTTTCGTTAGAAAAACGCTTAGCCAGATAACATTTGCTCGCCGCAAAATATAGTCACAGGGTACCCGCCGCCGCATTGCGCGGGTACCCGGCTAGTTTTATAAAATGTATGCTTTAGGTGTGGTTTTTGTGTTCAAATGAGTTCTATTAGCATCATTTGACATCTGTTTTGAGAATGTTGTTTTAGGAACAGGTTTTCAAAACATTTTAGCTCAAATGCTGTCAAGTCTAGCTTGTTCTTAAATATTCTAAATGTGTAGATCTCCAGAGGTCACTCCTTAGTTTAACTTTTGTTAATTTTTATAGAACTTAGCTTATTGAGGTCTAATTTCAAGCTTATAAATTGTCAAGAGTGTTTTTGAGTCTTTATTGTTAGCTGCAAAGATGTCATAAGTTTCAAAAAGCCAAAAATAAGTAGTTTGTCTGTCATTTTAAACTTCCTTTTTCTAGCTTATAACTTTTGCTTATTTGTTTAATTTTAGTTTTTAAATGTTCTTAAGGTCAAAGTCTTTAGCTGTTTTTTGAGTTTTAGCTTTTCAGTTAGCTTATTTAGTCCTAGAATTCAGTTTAAAATCTGTCATTAAGCCAAAAAAAGACCAAACACATTAGTGTAGTCTGCCATTTTTTTAATCCCCTTTTCTTTCTTAAACTCTTAGTTAATTTCATTAATTTTAGCTTATTTGTGTCATTAGCCTATGGCACTTTATCTGTTTTAATCTTTCAGCTTAATATCTATAGCTTATGTGTCTTAAAAGTTAGCTTGAAATCTGTCATTCATCCTTTTAAATCTTTCTTTAGTTTACTGTCTAAATGGGTTTTCAATGCTTATTAGTTTTATTTGGTTGCTTGTTCTTAGTCACTTAAGCTTATTAAGTCTAGGGGATAGTTTGTTTTTGCTTAGTTGCTTTTTCTTTTAGCTTATTGTGTCCTATAAAGCCAAATCATTTTTAGTTTAAAAAGTCCCTTAGTCTTGTTTTTTTTAGAAACTGTTAGCTTTCAAATAACTTTTTTTAGCTTATTTTTAAGTTTTGTAAAAAAGTCCTTTGTTAAAGTTTCCTTGTTTTGCTTATAGTTTAGCTTATTCAAAAAGAAAATAAATAAAAAATGATTTCTCAAAAAGAGAGGCCACAGGGGTCGAACCTGTGACCTCTCCCTTAGCACACACACGCCTCAACACCACACACACTTAACCAACTGCGCCCTTGGGACTTTTTCATTAAAGTCCCAACTCATTTAATATTTAAGGTGTCTTTCCTGTTTTGCTTATCAACCTTTAATGGCTTATTTTTTGCTTATTTGATCTGCATTTTTTCTAGTTTGAATTTTTCTTAGAATCTTCATTGTTCAAAGTACTTTTCATGAATTTTTCAGATTTTTATAATTTAGTTTATTATTTTTATGCATTTTTTTAGATTAAAACTGTTTTTAATTCATATTAAATAAAATAAAAATCAAAAAAATATAATTCTTTTTCTAAAAATTAGTTTTAGTCATTTAGGATTTTTAGAAATTAAATTTGGGTTTGTAGGATTAATGTAGGTCCAAAGTTTTGGATCTGTTGAGCCTTTGTAAGACAATAGATAACTTGAATAAATCCAAATTAACTATAAGAGAGACAATGACTATGCATACTATATGCTAATGCGGAATCTTAACACAAGTACTAAGAAGAACACTATGAATACTATTTTCTATTGATTGATTTCTAATCACTTCACTTCTTAAACATTGTGCTGTAGGGTTCTTTTTATACACCAAGGAAACCCTAATAGCTTTACAAAATGTGTGAAAAGATAATACATATCTTTTCCTAATATATCTCCTAAAATATCTCTAAGATAACTATTACTATTCTGTTACATAAACAGACTTAACTAAACATGACCAGTATTAACTACTACTGCCAGACTTAACTTAGTACTGACAGACTTAACTATGTCTACCAGACTTAACTCTATAACTACCAGACTTAAGTCTGTTTACAATAATTCCTAACAATCCTCCCCTAACTTGATCTTCACTTGTGAACTTCAAGTTTCCTTGATTATCTTCATGATAAGTTGACTGAGGATTTTACAAACAGCATTCTTGGAATTATTCTTGTACTTCAACACTTTGAATCTTCACCATTGATCTTTACAGCATCTATTCTTGACAGCATCCATGACAAAATGTACATCAAATCATAAAGTTTTATACTATTCTCATCACTTTCAGGTGTGTTAACTCCTGTGAGAGGTGAATCATTGAAAATTTTAATGGATTTGATGTCTCTTTACCAGGTAGCCATTAACTCTGGAGTAGCCAATGTTTAGGTTAGAAACCATGGTACATGGATGACCATATGATTTTTAGCAAATCATCAGCTATCAACGGATTTGATATGTCTTTACCCCAAGCCGTTTTCTTGTGGACTAGCCAACTCTTCACAAATACTGATATGGTGAGTTGATAACCATACAGCTTATTGGCAAGCTGTTAACCATATAAACGGATTTGAGAAGTCTTTACCAAGAGCCGTTTGCTCCTGGACTAGCCAATCCTTATGTCTGTTAGACATGGTGGATTGATAACCATTTGTTGTGTTAGTGCAAAGCACCTCCACCAAGTGTTATCCTTCTCAACTCCACTTCTCCCTATTCATCTTTCAATCCATACTCTTCAATCCTAAAAATTCTTTCAAACACACCAAAGATTATTTCTACTTAGCTTGTCTTTCAATCAATTTCAGAAGTTGATAGCAAATCTCATCTTTCCTTTCTCCTAAAAGTTTCTTTTCTAACATAACTTGACAAACTCTAGATGGTAATGGATACTTAACCTCAGTCAACATATAAATGTGTGCAGCCTCCAAAGTTAAACAATGAACACCACAACTATGAAAATACCTCCAATTGAGTACCTTTTGTTGATGTATAAAGCTCCAAATAGCATCCTCTGCAGATGGTGGATCAAACATAGTCTTTAGATCCCCCCATAAAACTCTTTCATATTCTTCTTCAGGTCTGCTGTTTCCATACTTCAACATCATCAGCCTGTACAACTCCTTAAGATCATCTCTTGTAAGATCATTTAATAAACCTTGAAAATTCACATATACTATATCTGTGTGATCTTCCCTGATGATTTGATAAGCTCCTCTCTTTCCAGTCTTGATAATCTGCCATTTAACTATCTTTGCAGATGCTGGTCCTCTTGGAATTGAACCCATTGGAAATTCTTCTGAAGATGGTTCTTCCACTCTTTCTTCCAGGTAGGCTTCAACATCCTCCTCAGTATCAGACTTTGTAGATTCAGGCTTCTTCTGCAATACTTTCCTTGCCAAAGATTTTCTTTTAGCATATCTTAAAATTGGCTTTTTAATCTCAAATTCCTCTTCTCTCTTTATTGATTGTTTATGTTTCTCTGTAGGAACAAAAACATCCTTCTTTGTGTCAGACTTTAGCTTCTTGGAAGAGTCTGTTTGAAGCTCTACACCAGTTCTTTTTCTACTCTCTTTTTCTGTATCCATAGGCACAAACCTTTCTATGCTTCTTATCAAATATTCGAATTTCTCTTTAAGTTCTTCATCTATAAGTTTCTTTATCTGAGCCAATTTCCATCCACCCTAATTCTTCAAATAAGTGGCCATATACTGTCTTTGCTGAGCCTGAGTTATTGGTTTATTTCTTTTTGCTTTTGCTATTTCCTCTGCAAAGTGCTTCTTTCTCTGATTCACCAACTCTACCATTTTCAAGCTTTGCTCTAATGACATCCCAATCTTCTTCTTGAGTTCTTCTTTGCTTTTGTTCCTCAGTTAATTCTGGTTACTCAGTTAGTTCTTGCTCTTCAGCCATTCTTTGAGCTAAGAGTGCATCCAGATGAACTTGTTTAGCCACTTCTTCCTTTTCTAAAGCATCCAATCTGATAGCTTCAGCAAGGCTAGCTTCTTCTTGAAGAATTTATTCTTTTGTCTTTTTAGAAGCTTGAGTCTCTTCTTCTTCTGTCATAGGAGCTTTTCCTTCTCTTCTACTTCTAACTGGAGAAGGTATGGATACTTTAATACTGTCAGTATTAACTTGTTCATCACCAGACTTAACTTTTTCACTAGCAGACTTAATATATGTGAAACCAGTACTAACATCGTCACTAGTACTAATTTCGAAACCAGTACTAACATCTTCATCATTGAGTCTCCTCCTTACTTTAACATTTCTCCTCTTGATCTTGATCTGACTAAGGGCTTCAGCTAGAGTTTCAGCTGCTTCTAAACCTTGAGGACTAATATTTGTGTCTCCTGAAGATTTGCCTTGTTTGGGAGTCTCAAAAACTTCTGATTTATCTTTTTGTAAATTTCTCCCCTGTTTGGAAGAATTTTCAGCCTCCTCATCCTCTGAATCTGAAAGAACTACACGTTTCCTTTTGAGAAGATCTTCCAGTTTCTTCACCTTTTTTACCAACTTCACAATGGCTTTCCCCATGGTTAGCTTAGTCTGCTTGAGTTCTGTCTCCAAACCATCAATCTTTGTGATCAAAGTGGGAACCAATTGCAATAAGTCTTCCACTGTCATAGTTCTTTCTGCTGGCTCATGAGTTTGAGTAGGATCCTGAGATTGTGGAACTTCTATCTCCTGTCTAGGTGAAAGTGGTTGGTGTTCAGGTGTTTGTTGCTCAAAGATGTGCTCCATGGGTTCATATTCAGATCCAGATGTAGGTGTAGGTTCAGGTGCAGGGATAGGTGGTGGTGCAGGATGTACATGAGGTGGAGATGTAGATGGTGGTTGAATGATAGATTGACCTTCTTGTCCTGCACTTTGAATAACAACAGGAAACATAGCAGGCAATAAAGGTCTTGGTACCCCCCCTGAAACCCCTTTTCATATTCCCAAAAATCTTTTTAGTTAAATCAATGGACAAATAAGGGTGTTTGTTTTCTGTGTTAAAGTCCAAAATCATTTGAAGAAAATGAGGATACATTAAGAATTTAGTTTTGCTTTTCAAATTTGCCACCATTCCATCAAAGATAAGTTTAGAAAAGTTATAAACCCTGCCAGTGGAAAGAAAAATCAAAGCAGTAGCAATATTGCTACCAAATTGATCTCATCCCCACTTTTAGGACTTATGCAGTGTAAAACATGATGGATTAAAAATCTCCATTGGGGTGTAAAATGGCTTTTCCAAAAGGTAAAAGTCTCATCAGTTGGATACCCCATATTTCCCATCCCCTCAAAAATTTTAGTATTTGGCAACATGGAAATCCCTGAAGCATCTGCTAATTTAAGCTTACTTCTAACAGAGGCCTCAGTGATTGTATACTCAAGAGTATCTATAGTTGCTTTTAGTTCTAGAGTCCCATCAGCAAGAGTTGAGGCAGTTGCAGTCTGCCAAAACTGTTTAACTAGGGAGTCATGGATAGTAGGATTATGAGTTAAGGCATACCTGATGTGCGAGCCTTTTAAAAAGTCTACTATCTCTGCAAACCCTGCACTTTCTTCAGGTTTCTTTAAAAACCCCACTTGGTTATGTTTGTCGCAATATTTCATGGAAGCCATGTAATGAAGTTAGTGTAAACGGGGTGTGAAGAGTGATTTTTTATCAATTGGGTTTGATTCGATTTGGTAACTTAGGACTGATTGTTGCTGTTGATTGACTTTTTATGCGAAAAGATGACAACTTTCAATATTTCTCACAAGAAGATAGGCTCTTTAGAATGAAGAAAACTATTTTAAGTGAGATAAAACAGTAAATTTCTAATTTGTATCATTATCCGCTTAAATAGACCCGCAAAATACGCTAACGGTCATATTTACAGTCAAATCAAGGTTTTACCACCAAATAGTCCAAACAGTACTAACGGCTAGTTACCAGAGTTAATATTAGACTACCAGAGTTAAGTTTTACATTACCAGAATTAACTTTTTCACAACTTTAGTCCTATTCCAACCTTCATGCAATCTACAAGCATCCTAAAAAAATGATTCTAAAACCAAAAAGAAATGCAATTACAATCCTATATTAGTATTAATCATAGACTGATGAGCAGACTTAATATTGTAACTAGCAGTATTAATATTAACTACCAGGATTAATAGAATAACTACAAGAATTAATTCTACTTAAGGCAGTATGACTATTATTACACACTATACATTTAATCCTCCCCTTAAATGTAGCTATGGATTCATCATACCAATATTGACTACTAAGAAATTGAACCTTGGTCCATCAAAAGCTTTGGTAAATAAGTCGGCTACATTAAAGTCTGTGTAAATTTTCTCCACCCTTATGAGCTTCTTCTCATAAGAATCTCTTATAAAGTGGTGTCTGATTTCTATGTGCTTTGTCTTTGAATGATACACTGGGTTTTTCACAATGCAAATAGTGCTTTCATTATCAATGTGGATTTTGGTATTCATGAAATTGAAACCATGGTCCAGCATTTGATTTTGAATCCATAATACCTGTCAACAGCAACTTGCAGCAGCTACATATTTAGCTTCTGTTGTAGAGGTAGCCACTATAGTTTGTTTCTTGCATTGCCATGAAATTAGTCTCCTGCCAAGAAATTGACAACCTCCTGTTGTGGATTTCCTGTCAAGGGTTGCCCCAGCATAGTCACTATCTGAGTAGGCTTCCAGGTCAAAAGATGATTCTCTATGATACCATAAGCCCAAATTGGGTTTGACCTTAAGGTACTTAAAGATTCTCTTCATAGCATGTAGGTGTGAAGTTTTGGGAGTAACCTAAAAACGAGAACAAGCACATACTGCAAACATTATATCAGGCCTAGAGGCAGTTAAATACATGAGAGAACCTATCATGGATCTGTACAAATGTACATCCACATCAACAGCTTCCTCATCTTTTGTTAGTGCCACCTTGGTCTCCATTGGGGTTATTGTAGTTTTCACACTTGTAAGATCAAACTTTGTCAGCATCTCAGCAACATATTTATCTTGAGAAATAAAAATTCCATTTGTCTTTTATTTGACTTGCAATCCAAGGAAGAATGTGAGTTCACCCATAGAACTCATTTGAAACCTGCCTTTCATCAAGGCCTCAAAGTCATCACACCAAGACTTTCTAGTGGAGCCAAAAATGATATCATCTATATATACTTGAACTAGCTTGATATCCTTCTTGTCTTTCTTAATAAACAAAGTCTTGTTAATGGCACCTCTTCTATAACCATGCTTCTCCAAAAATGTTGACAGAGTAGCATACCAAGCTCTAGGAGCTTGATGTAATCCATACAAAGCTTTGACAACCTTATATACTCTCTTAGGATGATCATGATCAACAAAACCAGGGGTTGAGAAACATACACCTCTTCATCTATAGTGCCATATAGAAAAGCATTTTTGACATCCATTTGATATACTATGATCCCCATAAATAAGGCAAAGGCTAAAATTAACCTTATGGCTTTTATTCTTGCCACAGGAGCGAAAACCTCATCATAGTCAACCCCCTCTTCCTGTTTGTAATCTTGAGCCACTAAGCATGCCTTATTTCTAACAACAACTCCTCTTTCATCCTTTTTGTTTCTGAAAACCTATTTTGTTCTAATTATTTTTACTCCATGAGGTAGATCCACCAGAATCCATACTTGTTATAACTTAAATTGCAACAACTCCTCTTGCATAGCTTCAACCCAACTGTCATCTTGTAGAGCTTTAGAGATCTTTTTAGGTTCTTCCTGAGATAGGAAGCAGGCAAACAAGCAATGTTGTTGATCTTTGTGATTGTTCCTTTGTAGCTGTTGAACATAACTCACAAGTGCATGAGCTCCTGAATGTATCTTTACTTTACTTCTAGTTTGCATAGCTGACTTAGGATCACCAAGTATTTGACTTTGTGGGTGAATGTTATGAATCCTAAGAGTAGGAATTGGACTGACAGCAACTTCTAATGGTAAGTTGTTGAAGTCATCAACCACACCCTCTTCATCATAGGAAGATTTATCAAAAATTCCTTGCTTGGGTCTGTGAAAGATTTCAAGCTCTGACATATATGAATCATCTAGATCATCATGTTGGGTTACATCAAACTTGCCAGTATTAACAGATGTACTACCAGTATTAACTGAGGGAGTACTGGTAGTGTTGTGTTCGGGTACTGGTTCTAAATACTTATTAGCAAGTGCATCTAAATCTCTTCTAAAGTCTAGAATATTTAGTGTTTCTTATAACTGGCTAGGAGGAGTGACTTCTTTAGGTGTTGTTTGAAGCTCCTTTTCCTTTGATTTTGTAGAAGACTTCCTTGGTTCAACTTTTGCTGCAGCATGCTTAACTGTTGTAGGAATAACAATTAGTTCTGTTGTTTCATCTTCTTCCTCAGAAACATTTGCATTTAGAGCTTGTCGAATACCTACACAGTTAGTTACTTCTGACATACCTGCATGTGGGTTAACTTGATTGTCTAAAGACACAAGAATATAGTTCATAGAATCAGTGATATAATCAATATCAAACATCCACCTATAACCTACTCCTTTTACATTAGGTTTACCTTCAGGAAAATTGACATGCAAATTTACTTCTACATTCTTGGTTACTAAATTATATACCCTATAGGCTTTACTATTTAGAGAGTAACCGACCAAGAAGCCCTCATCACATTTTCCATCAAATTTGCCAAGCACACTAAGAGTATCCAAAATGGTAACATGGCACCCAAAAGGTCTTATGTAGCTAATAATTGGTTTATGGCCAAACAGAAGCTCATAAGGAGTTTTATTTTGAGGTTTAGTCACTCTTACTCTATTAAGGATATAGCAAGCAGTATTAACTGCCTCTGCCCAAAAAGTAGTAGGTAAAAGTGAGTCTGCTAGCATAGTTCTAGCAGCCTCAATTAGGGTCCTGTTCATTCTTTCAGCAACTCCATTTTGTTGTGGAGTTCTGGCATTACTATACTCTTGTTTGATTCCCTTGTCCCCACAAAATTCAAGCATATCCCTATTTTTGAATTCAGTGCCATTATCTAATCTAATGATTTTAACCCTGTGATTAAGCTGGTTTTCTATTTGCCTGATAAAATTTTAAAGGATGCCATTAGTTTCATCCTTAGATCCCAAGAAGAATACCTAACTAAATCTGGTACAATCATCAGTGATTACAAGGCAATAACTTGCATGATTAATGCTTTTTACAGAATTAGGACCAAAGAGGTCCATATGCAAGGTGTACAATGGCTCAGTGATTGTTCTTTCTAATTTAGCCTTACAGGAGGCCTTGTGTTGTTTGCCCTTTTGGCAGGTAACACATGTATGGTCATTTCGAAAAATCTTGGAAGGTAGACCTTTTACAAGATTTTCCTTCACAAGTTTGTTTAAGACTTTAAAATTTATATGACCTAACCTCCTGTGCCACAATTTAGATTCATCAGATGAGGCTTTTGCAATCAAACAGGCATAATCTTTTGAAAGAGTAGGTGTCTTCATATCAAAACTGTACATATTATGTTGTCTAGGGACCTTTAGAAGTATCTGATTTTCATCAGGCATCTTAAAGTCAGGAGACACAACAAGACATTCAGTTTCAGTAAAAAGAACCTTGTATTGCTTATCACAAATTTGTGATATTAAGAAAAGGTTAAAATGCCCTAGTTCTTTTACAAAAGACACACTATCAAAATCTAAATTACCAACTCTTATTCTACCTTTACCAGTTATGTAGCTTTTGCTACCTCCAAAGGTAACAGATCCCCCTTTGAACTCTTCGAAGTCCTCTAGGTGATCCTTGTTACCAGTCATGTTCCCTGAGCATCCACTATCAAATATACATCTGTCTCCCATGTTCTTGAGTGGATGATCCTGCACATGAAAAAGAGAAATTAGTTTCTCTTAGGGACCCAGGCCTTTTCAGGCTTGGGTCTGCCTTGTGGTCCTTTAACATTTTCAGTTCTAATAAAGTTGGATCCACTGTTATAAGTGAAGGTTGGTCTTTTTCTCCTCCAACTATAACCTACTGAGGTCTTAACAGCAGTGCCCTAATTTTCCTTTACAGCATAAGAATAAGTCATTCTTGCTATATTTCTAACAATGGGTCTTCTCACAGGTGAATGTGAATTTGAAAAATGATCTTTTTATTAAACTTATTCACCTGAGGTCTTGCTGGACTAAAGTTTGGAGTGCTATTGGTAGTTTTTGGCTGTTTAGATCTATCAGTATTAATGTTAAAACTACCAGTATTAACTTTAGACCTGACAGAATTAACTTTTTGCTTAACAGGATTAACATTTGTCCTACCAGGATTAACATTTGTCCTACCAGTATTAAGTTGTACTGGTCTAGGAACAAAGTGATTTGCATGATTAATTCTGGTTGCATTATTCCAAACTGGTTTTGCCACTTCATTGCCAGTATTAAGAACCATTTGTTTCTTAAGTTCAGCCTCTCTAGCCATTTTCTTTTCATAAAAGTCGCAATCTTTAATCAAATGACTTAGGCTACCACAAACAAAACACTTCTTCTTAGTGAAGCAGTAACCTTCCCCTAGTCCTCTTTCCATCTTTTCATTCTAATTCTTTCTGTTAACATTAGGTGTCTCTTGGTTTTTGATGGGTTGCCTAGGAGTTTTTACATGTGAGCTTTTATAAAAAAAATTAGATTCAAGTGGTATCAGATATCATTTAAGTCTGGTAGTTATAGAGTTAAGTCTGGTAGACATAGTTAAGTCTGTCAGTACTAAGTTAAGTCTAGCAGTACTATAGTTAGTACTGGTCAGTATTAAGTTAAGTCTGTCAGTACTAAGTTAAGTCTGGTAGTAGTAGTTAATATTGGTCATGTTTAGTTAAGTCTGTTTATGTAACAGAATAGTAATAGTTATCTTAGAGATATTTGAGGAGATATATTAGGAAAAGATATGTATTATCTTTTCACACGTTTTGTAAAGCTATTAGGGTTTCCTTGGTGTATAAAAGGAACCCTACAGCACAATGTTTAAGAAGTGAAGTGATTAGAAATCAATCAATAGAAAATAGTATTCATAGTATACATTGTGTTCTTCTTAGTACTTGTGTTAAGATTCCGCATTAGCATATAGTATTCATAGTCATTGTCTCTCATATAGTTAATTTAGATTTATTCAAGTTATCTATTGTCTTATAAAAGGCTCAACAGATCCAAAACTTTGGACCTACAAGTGGTATCAGAGATCATTTGATAAGGGTGGATCATTTGATCTTGGGGATATAGTTTATGAATAAAAACCTTATTCATAACATTGATGTTATTTGTTATTCCGATGTGCTTTATATCATTCAATGTTATTATATCCTAGATGGGCAAAACGATCTATGAAGCCTACAATTAGGTTTTAACAAGTGGTATTAGAGCCACTAGAGGGACTCTGAGTAAGAAGAATTACAAGAACACAAACAATCACTCTCAGATCTAGAAAAATGTCTCAACATGCTAATGATGAGTTCTCTTAACATCTTAGTGATGATGAAGCATCAAACCATGAAGATGCATCAGAAAATGGTGCTGCACCAAATCAACAAAAACAACAACTCACTCCTACAACCACTACCATCTCAAATATCAAACTCCCAATTCTGCAGAAAGAGGAGTATGATATATGGGCTATGGAGATGGAGCATTACCTTAAATACATTGATAATGATGTTTGGAAGGTAATTCAGAATGGAAACTCTAAGAAAAGAATTTCAACTGGAAAGGATGGGGTTATTAGAATCCTTCCACCAGTATCTGCTACAGAAATTCATGCTGTTGAAAAGGAAATGAAGGCTAAAAATATCTTATTGATGGCCCTTTCCAAGGATCATCTAAAGAGATTTCATAGAATGGATGATGCAAAAGAAATTTGGGAAGCCGTAAGGACTAGGTTTGGTGGTAATGCAAATTCAAAGAAGATGCAAAAAGCTGTGTTAAAACAAAAATTTAAAACATTCTCCATTCCAAGTTCAGAAGGATTAGAGAAGGGTTATGAAAGATTCCAATAATTGATCTCACAGTTGGAAGCTCATGGTGCTGAAGTATCAAATGAGGATGCAAATCACAAGTTTCTTAGGTCTTTGCCCGCAGCTTGGTCAAATTTGGCAATGACAATGAAAACTAAGCCAGATATTGACACTTTATCTATTGATGACTTGTACAATAACCTTAGGGTTTTTGAATCAGAAATCAAAGATGTCTTAAGGGCTTCTTCAAGTGCTCAAAATGTTGCTTTTGTTTCTCAAAGTAAGAGCAGCACTAATAGAGTTAAGTCCAGTCTTACTGGTGCCTTTAGCTCTTGTACTTCCTCTACTTCTTCAACAAATACTTCAGAAAAAGAAGTCCCTACTGGTTTTGCTGATGAAGTTATTTATTCACTCTTTGCCAAACAATCAGAAGACTGAGACTTGCTTCATGAAGACCTAGAACAGATTGATGATTTGGACATTGAAGAGATGGACATAAACTGGCAGATAGCAATGATTGCTATTCGAATGAAGAAGTTCTACAAGAAGACTGGAAGGAGAGTCATGATTGATGGAAAGAAACCTGTTGGTTTTTACAAAAAGAAGCTTGAATGTTTCAAGTGTCACAACACTGTTCATTTTGCTAGGGAATGCACATCCAAGGGGACAAATGATGGGAAGAAGAAGAGAGACTCAGTCTATCAAGATCAAGAAGCTGGGAAGCAAGAAAAGAATCAGATAGGTTTGTTGACTAAGGATGATGGTATTGTCAATTGGGGAGAACATATTGTAGAAGATGAGTCAAATCATGCCCTTATGGCAATCAGCTCAAGTAATGAGGTATCTTTATGTTTTAAAACTTGCACTGATTCATATAATACACTTAAAACTTTATGTGATGAACAAATGAATCAGTTAGGTGAGCAAGAATCACAAATACTTGTCTATAGTCAAGCTGTTAAGAAGTTAGAAGCTCAACTTGTTACTTTTCAAAAGCAACAATCTTCTCTAAATGAAAAGCTTACATTTCAGGCAAATGAAATATATGAAAAAGATGAAAAGCTTAAAAAATATAGGAGAATTGGAATGAAAGCTATAAAAGAAAAGGAACAATTGCAAAAAACTGTAGATTCATGGAAAGATTCTTCTAAAAACCTATGTAAATTAGTGGATTCTGGCATGAGTTCAACTAGTAAAGTTGGCTTAGGGTATGGAATAACATCAAATAATGAGGTTTTAAGCTATGAGGAAGAAATGTCTTGTACTGTTTTTACTTGTAGTGAAAAGGGCTTTGTTGGAAAACCTTTGTACAATAGATTTACAAAGACTAATGATTTTAAAGGTGTTCCACATCTATTATCTGGTGATTATACCCCTAAACCACAAGAGGAAATTGATGATTCTTTGTATGTTTATGGAAAAAGAGGACCCCAAAAGCCTGAAACTAGTGTCTCAGATGACAAATCCAGTTAATATTCTACCTGTCAATCAAATGACAGTGCTGGATTTGCCACATAATAAGTTGTACACGGGATTTGCAACTCCGGATGTACCAAATGTGATATGGGGTGTATAGCACACACACAATCATTCACCTGAACTGAACGGAACAAAGTACCTAGGATGCATCCATACGCTCCTTGCAAAATAAAGTCATATCCATATACACAAGTACAATGATGAGTATACATACATATGTAAGCTAATAATAATCAAAGGTCATCATTCAAAAGGGAACGCCGTGGACCAATCACACCGCCACACATAGTGTCATGCCATTGGTGCATCAATGACATGGTCATGGTACCTCCATGACTAGTTCAAATAGCTCGGGCAAAGATTTAAGCAAACTGAACAAGTTACCAATAATTCAATCAAGATAACGGATCTAATATCATATTCAAACAAAGATAAAAGGAATCATGAATGCGAATATCAAATCAAACAGAATATCAACGAATATCAATGAGTCATGAGTACGGATAGCAAATCAGACGGAATATCAAACGAATCAAGGTAGTTAAAACAAATGAGAATCAAGTCATGAGGTGTCCTTACTAAAAAGACGGAATATGTGTACGAATAACAGAACGAACGAAGCAACGGATAACTCATAATAATAGTAAAGAGAAGTAGGTATTAAAAATATCCGTACGAACAATTAAAGCTTAAAAAGAGGGTAGATATATCCGTACGAATAATCAACGCGACGGAAGAACCATTGATCATAACAATAGTAAAGAGAAAAGGTAAAGAATATTCGTACCTGAATAATTGCCTTAAATTTCCTAACGCCAACAAGTAGTTCCAACGTTCTCAACAAAATGCACACCGTAAAATAATCCTCAGCAAGGTCTACATAAAAAGATTTGACTAAATTATAATTATTACTCAAATGTCCTAGTTCCGTTACTAAATGACTAACTTCTTTTTATCCTTGTCTTTTATACCTATATCATTATTACGAAGTCATGTCTCCTTATATGGTAAAAGTTATCTAATACAGTACTTAACAAAACATAAATACTTCACCATGTCCTCTAGTTTAATAGATTAATCATCTTAGCTAGGATGGGTTTTGTATATTCATGTATTGACTTTTAATGGCTGTTTTAACAAAACATATAATCAAGTTAGACTCTTTTGTTCTCTGCATGCAAAATGGTTCGCAACCATTTTGGTTTTATTAGTTTCAATAGTAGTAAATTGCAAGGCCATGTTCCATCTTAAAAATTAATTCATGCGTATGACGTCAGTGTTAAACTTACATACATGATCAAACTAATTTATGAATCTTAAAGTCACAAATGTAACATCATCTTCTTCCATATCAACTTATTTTTGTTATTAACTTCTGTTTACTATATCAACCTAAAAGATCATATGATTATTAAAATATCGCTTTCTTTTGATGCGTTTTGGTACAGAACCCAACATTAAGCTTGTTTTCTAACTTATTCAATTTTCATAGTGTAAACTGTTTCTATACTTTAAACACATGTAGGAGCTAGTACTGATCAATTTGTACCTTTAAAGGTAAGCACGAACGGATTGAAGTCGAACACGGGCATGAACATTGACAAAAAATAAAACACTAGCGGAGCACCACCTGATTAAATCTCAAACCCAAAAACGAACCCGACTTCCATCGAACGAAACCAAAACTTCTTATACGAATTCAAAAGGCTCGTATGCCACCTGATCGCTAGGAATTCCAAACCCAAACATGTATCGATCGTGAACCAAAGCTCAACAAGAACGCGAACATAGACACCGCCAAAGTCCTCAAACGTCACAAAGAAAAAGACTGTATTTCAGCCACCGAACTCTATTTTATTTTTTTTAATTTTTTTTGCTCTCACTGATTTAGTATTAGAGTGTGTTGTAGCGACGTACCTTCAAGTCAAAAGGAAAAACAACGGAATCAAACACGCGTACCAACACAAGCTCGAACATGAACACCTCTTTGAGATGTAACCTTAAATAAAAATTAAAAGCCCACGTCGAACCGCACACGTACTCAAATTGAGATTGATGATCGAAATCTCCATGCCTTCTCATGAATCGTTACTGAGTATGGTTCTCAGTCGGGAGGATGTATAATCGATATCCTGTGGTATATATTAGAACGTTTGATACGCTAGCCATGACTGCCGCCGCTGTGTGATCTTCATCATTTTAGGGTTATTTATTTGTGTATTTTTTTGGGCGACGAAGTGAGACTGAGAAGGCAACGTTTTATAAGATGCTCATGGGCCAAAGAAGTCGGAATTTCATGCGTGATTCTTGGCTTTTATTATAGACTGTCATGGAGTGGTTAACAAGCAGATTATATAGGATGAGAATTTGACCCAGCAACTCCAAACGTGTTTTCCTTTTTTTTATTCCATAGTAATATTTATTTAATGTAAAAAAATAATTTCTTAATTAATGGAAAATCACATTTAATTATGGTAATACACATTTCAAAAGTGATACTACGTCGTTTTGGACTAGGTGCTACAGTAAAATGAACAGTACCCGGCCCACTGGGCTCGGTTACTGTTCATCGGCAAAAAAAAAAAAAAAAGGTATTAAAAAGCGGCCAAAAAAAAAACTTTGATAATCCCGCTCATCCTTTTTGGCCAAACTAAGAAAAAAAATTACTGACGTACTTTCATTTTAAAACTATTCTACGGCTTTCTAATTCGCTGGGCGCCCAAAAAAAAAAAAACGCAGCGAAATTGGTCATTTAATATAGAACAAAACAACTATTAAACATGAGACCGAAAAAATAAACCCGCACAAAATAATATGAAAAAAAAATTGTTCAACACAAAATAAGAAAAAATTTACAAAAGTACAGATTTACTCAAATAAAAAAATACCCCAGACATTAGGCCCAACATATTTGCCCATATAAAAAACAAACTAAAACTGGGCTCGGTTACTGTTCATCGGCCCAAAAAAAAAAAAAACTTTATAATCCCTCTCCCCATTCTTTGGCCAAAAATAAGAAAGAAATTTTTTTATCAAAAGATGGATAATTACGTCTGTATTTGGACTATATGCACAGTAAAATGAACAGTACCCCGAACCCACCACTGTGCTCGGTTACTGTTCATTTGTAAGAAACGGGGCCCAAAAAAAAAACTTTTATCCCTCTCAACACACTTCTTCGTAGCACCAAAAACTTATAAAAAAATAGATAAATACAAAAATTTACGAATACGTTTACTTCCACCGATAGTTACTAACTACCCACAGGACTCGGATACTGTTTATTTATACGTGTACACCAAAAAGAAAAAAACAAACACATTCTATATATGCCCCTCGCTTTGGGAAAAACCCTCACTATGGCAAAGCCAAAAAAAATAACTAGACACAGACGCCTAATATATTACGGACCGTTACTCTACTCATTTTTAACTATTTTCTCGGCTTTCTTATCGGCCAGGGCTCCAAAAACAAACACGCACACTACGAAATTTTTAGCTCCATTTAATCGGCTCTATAGAACTCAAAACAAACAATTACATATCAATTGAAACGAAAAATAAAGCCGAAAATAAAAATTAATGTGCCCAACAACAACACGTCTAAAAAAAATTCATAAAGATAAAAAAACGGAATCAAAGAGAAAATTAACGCTTCTCGCTACCACTCCGCAACCCACCCGCGCTGGAGACACACCCTGTGCTTTGTTTCCATTATCTACTACTCCCAACTGTGTTATACTATCTCACAAACTAGTATTCTTTCTTGAAGCGGGAGCGCATATTATTTCAAGAGCCATGGTTTTTCGCGAGCGGGGAAAAAATCACGATCAGCGAATGAAAGCAAAAAGAACTATTTAAAGATAATCTCATGCTAACCAAGTTGCATCGACTTAAAGGGGCCAACCCTCATATCTTATCATTCTGACATTTTGCTGCTCACAAATGAACACCTGATCAATCAACTATCTCAAATCAATGATGAATACCAGCCGTTCTCTCCACGACAACATCTAAACGTAGAAGAAAAGTACTCTCTATGTCACATCTCAACCAAACGGGTTTATAGATCTAGAGAACATAACCAATAACACAAAACCAATACAGTGGTCAACAAGCTAGAAGAACAAGCTACTTTATATAATGGGTCTGAAACAAGACTTACCATGAGGCTCTGGACAATGGAAATTTACTCTCATAACGCGTTTCTAACCTAAACTCCCCAGAAGTTCCTCCAACAAGGGACCAGAGATGATCCAAACATATATATTCATCCAAGAAAAAAGAACAGGCACCAAAAAAGGGAACCATATCACTTAGTAACAAAATTCTAATGTCGATGATAAATTAGTTTTTAGAGCAATTTCCACTAAAAAAACAAAACCTATACTTTAGTGAGAAACAGTTTCTAATATTATTTTTGCTTCCACTAAACCTGATCTTTGTGAAACATTTTCTAAAATCATGTGTTCAAAATTCAAGATGTCGATAATAGGTAAATTATCATTTTTCCTAGGACTTTAGATTTCTTAAAGTCCCAAAGGCATCTTTCTAAACCAATCCAAATATGTTCTTGAGATAATCAAAAAATATGGTATGGAAACCAGTGAACTCGTGGATACTCCCATGGTGGAGAAATCCAAACTGGATGAAGATCCACAAGGGAAAGCAGTTGATCCTACATGTTATTGTGGAATGATTGGCTCCCTTATGTATCTGACATCCAGTAGACCAGACCTTTAATTTGTTGTGTGCATGTGTGCCAGGTATCAAGCAAAGCCTACTGAAAAGCACATACATGCTGTAAAGCGAATCTTTTGATACCTACGAGGAACCATTAATATGGGTCTGTGGTATTCGAAGGATTCCTGCATTGCACTAACAGCTTTTGCAGACGCTGATCACGCTGGTTGCCAAGATACCAGAAGAAGTAGATCTGGAAGTATGCAGCTATTGGGGGATAGATTGTGTAGCACCTCGGGAAAATGTAGAACTTCTTGTTCCTTTATGCAAAGTAGGTATCGCAAGCCTTTTCAAATGTATCGTTATTTTTCCAATAAAAGTTATTCCTTCAAGCGACTTGTAATATTTCACGCTATTGAGAGTTTTAAATAGCGCGTATAAATCATCGTTTTTGCTTTCGGATCTAAAAGGGTATTTTAGAAAACGCGTAACAATAAAAATCATATTTTATTTTTATTTCACGCCGCGCAAAGCAAAGTCGCACGACTATATGATTTCATGAACCCGCTCATACTTCAATAAATAAAATATAAATTAGCCAATATTTAGACTTTACTAAACCAATAATATAACTTGACGTTTCATTTCCTCAAAACTCAAAAATGTAAAATACTATCTAGGTCAATCAGTAGAAAGGAATTCAAAATAAATGAGCTAACAACATTATTTCATTCTTACATCTAAGCTCCTACACCTTTGAAAATTATTCAAATACTACATCTTGTTACAATTTCATTTCAATTACAATTCATCAAATAGTATCCCTTCTTTAACAGTATTATAAAAAGGGTAATCATAACCAATAGTAGGTGTAAATAGTGTCATTCACATGCATGGTCTCAGAGAACTAGTATCACTGTAACACCCCCAAATTGTGTCGCAGCGGAATGTGAGTCCGGGGCATGTTACTTTATGGATCAACAACACAAGAGATATATAGAACGAC
>BQNB010017787.1:0-69350 GCA_026074375.1 Tanacetum coccineum
GGTCATATTACATTTTGGGGACAATTGTTATAAACCGGAATCTTTACTTATAGTGTTGAACAATTTGAAGCCATGAGCTTATGTAACAAACAAGTATTTTGTTAATCCAATGTATCTTTTTTAAACGACACGTTTAGTAGTCGTTCTCATATCTTGTACTATGGATCCATAAAGTAACGCCATCGGATATTCAACATTCCGCTGCATACTCAGATTTGAGGGTGTTACACGACGACCCTTTATGCATAGAAGCAAGGTCTTATGATGTCGATCCTACTTGTCCTCCATTAAGTTTCGTAGCTAAATATGGTTGTGGTATATGTGCAGTTAACCCATATAATCCGATCTTGAAAGTTTGTAAATTGTCACAACTTACTACTGAATTAGTCACAGTTTATTCAACGGATGGTCGCAACCCAACCTTTGGTGCGAACTTTCCTTTTGGTACGGAGATGGTGATATCATGTGCACCTTCCAATATATATACATCGTTTCCTAAAGATGTTTTCGGAGTCGTGGCTTTTTCGTGGTCCGCAATGGCTTTTCCTAAACAATTTAAGAATCCTGATGTCACAGATAAATTCGCGCTATGTTTAGCAACGACTTCGTCCACCGTTGGTGTGTCGTTTTTGGGTGAAGGGCTTTTTTTACTTTACGGATTTACCGTAAGTTGATCTTAAAAGCTTTCTTGCATACACTCTAATGATTAGAAAAGATGCCAAATCGCTTGGATTTTACATTCGGTTGAACCAAATTTTATTCAAAGGGACGCCAGTTACTATACCGTCGCTAAAAAGTGAGTCAGTGAAACTAAGTACCATTGTGCCTTACACTACAATAAGAAGTGTTATCTATAACGCATTTGTGGAAAGTTTTTTAAAGGCCACAACAAACATTCCTAGCGTAAATGCAGTTAACCCCTTTAGTCTATGTTTCAAATCTAGCGCCGTTTCATCTGTTCCTAAGATTGATCTAGAAACTGAAAGTGGGAAAATATGAACAATTTCTAAAGGAAATTTGATAAAGGACGTTGGGAATGGGGTGTCGTGTTTAGCGTTTATCGATGGTGGTTCGGGAGTTAAGAATGGTATTGTTATTATGACTTATCAGATGGAGAATAACTTCTTGTACTTCGATCTAGTGAATCAAAAGTTGGGTTTCAGTTCTTCATTGTTGGCTCGAGGAACGTCTTGTGGTAGCTTCAATTTCACAGAATTACCGCTAACCAATTGATTCCGAGAAGGCTAAGGAGGAATTAATGGAATAATGAAGCATAGAATTATCTTGATCATGATTTTAGTTTGGTGTTTTGGTTTATTATAGTTCATCCCCGTGCTTATTTTTGCAAAATAGAGTTGTTGGTTTATACTCGTTGCGTTGTAATTTATTTATACGGCTAAAAATACGTAAGTCTATCAAAGACACACGTATAGACAGAGGATACGTTTATTAATATACTACATCCGTCCCAAAATAATAGTCCAGTTTAACTTTTCAGAGTCAAACTGGTTCAACTTTGACCTTGCCTATTTTTGTGTGTGTTATATAATGCTTTATGCAAAATATATAAATGAATTGAGTTTTAAGGATATTTTCATTGGTATAATTTTCATCAATTATTATATAACGCAAAAAAAGATATTTTAAGTTAAAGTTGAACCAGTTTGACTCTGAAAAGTCAAATTGGACTATTATTTTGGGACGGAGGGAGTAATTAATATATTATTTTTATATTTATTAATTATATTAATATGTTTAACGAAATAATAAATGTAGTCGTTATAATTAACTAATAAGCATTAATTAATAAATGAGTGCCTTATTTCGAAAATCAAAACCAGTGAGGTTGGTGGAAAAGAGATGTCCATGGAAGGAACTAAAAAGAGGGAGAGTGTCCAATTTTTAAAGTTAATAAGATGATAGACTTTACACTTCGGTCTCAAGATAATATGAGAGAACAAAGTGAAAGGAAATAAAAGAAACTAATATTTATATATGTTTTTAAGAATTTTAGACAAAGTAAATGGAATGGGAATGAAGTAAAGTGAGGAGTATTTGCAATGAATAATTTTTTGAGGTGAAAGTGAATGGAATAAAGATGTGTCATTGTTAGCCGTGTTTTTATGTAAAGTGATGGTTATTATTATTCCCAAGCCTTGTATAGAATTAATATAGTTAACGAGAATTATCTTAAGCTAATTAGGTTTAAGTTGCAGGCTTAAAAGCCCATTAGGTAAGTCTACGGCCCAATAAGGCCCATGTTAAAGCCCTTTGTTAGACCCTATATAAACCCTTTTCTAGCTTGTTAGGAAGGGTGTTGCTTCTCATTTTCTAATAGTGAAAGCCTTCATTTTTCTTTTTACTATTTCTCTCTCTAGCTCTTTCTCTCTCTAAGATTCTTGTGAGTTTCGTGTGATTTGATATGTTAACTTGTGGTATCAAGAGCCTAGGATTGTTTAGTGGTTTCGTTTAGCTTATCAAACAGCTTATTTTGAGCTTTTTGATTCGTCTTTTGTGTACTTTTTCAAACTATGGGCTTCTTCCTCATTTTCGGTCCATTTTTTGTTTGAAAGTTGTTGTTTTGATCATCAAGGTGTACTTTCCTTGTTTTAGTGCTTATTCTTAGCTTTTCGAGGTATCAAACAACTTATTTGGGTGGAAAAATCTGGGTTTGGAGTTTGAAGGCTGCAGAATAAGTATTTTTTTTTAATACTACGGAATACATTTTGAATACTGCAAAATAAGACTTGAAATATGCGTGTTATGCAAAACTTGTTTTTGCAGTTTATGTTTTATCTTGTTTCTGCGGTTTATGTTTACAAGGGTTACTATTTCTGCGATTTAAGTACTTCTGTGAAATAAAACTCTGCCAAAATTCCCTTTCGTCTGCGGAATCTGTTTTGAGGTTGTTTCTGCGGCTTATGTCTTGACATGTTTCCGTGGTTTATGCTTTGACAAGTTTCTGCGGTTTATGTTTTTGATTGTTCTGCGGTTTATGTTTGACATTATCTTGCGGTATATGTTTTGACAAGTGACTGCGGTTTATGTTTTGACAACTTTTTTACGGTTTATGTAACAAGTTCACTACGGTTTATGTGTTAACACTTGTCTGCGGTTTATATTTACTACTGTTTTTGCGGAATAAGTACTGCGAAATATTACATTCTGAGGAATAGGCACTCTGTCAATTTTTCCAAAATCCTGCAAAATAAGCAATCAATTTTCACACTTTGTAAAATCCCGCGAAATAAGACTTTTATTTTCTCGATTTTAGTGTCTGAAGTTATTTAAACAACAATCAAGAACAACTCCAAATCACTAATCACTAAAATGATCCTAGTATATCATTTCACATCAATTTTGCAATGTCGACTCAACAAGACATTTATGCTGCTGGTTCTGAAAACCGTTTACCTATGCACAACAAAGACAAATATGTTTCATGGTCTTCTTGTCTTCTTCATTATGCAAAGAGTAAACCAAATGGAAAGCTACTCTACAACTCCATTATGCGTGGTCCATATGTCAGACGAATGATTCCTGAACCAGGTGATCCAGACCATAAAGTTCTTGTTGTTGAAACATTTCATGAGCAAACTGATGATGAACTTACTAAAAAGGAAGTAAAGCAAACGGAAGCTGACGATCAAGCAATTCAGACTATTCTCATGGGTCTTCCTGAAGACATCTATGCTGCTATTGATAGTTGTAAAACCGCTCAGGAAATCTGGTTACATGTTTAAGAAATGATGAAAGGTTCTGATATTGGAATTCAAGAGAAAAAGGCTAAGTTGTTTAATGAATGGGAAATGTTTACTTCTACTGATGGAGAATCAATTGAATCTTACTATCAACGTTTCTCAAAGTTGATAAATGACTTTAAAAGAAACAAACATTTTCCAGAAAATATTGCAAGCAATCTTAAGTTCATAAACAACCTACAACCAGAATGGAGTCGACATGTTACAATTGTTCACCAAACAAAGGATTTGCATGAAGTGGCACGCAGTTGTATGGTTTTTTAAAATACAATCAGGTGGAGGTAAATCAACTGAGGGCAGAATGACTTGCAAGAGCACATGATCCTTTGGCACTTATGGAAAATTCCAATTGTTAGAAACTAGAAATTAGGGTTGAATAGTTTTCACAATTAAAATTTTTGATTAGACATTTCTGGTTGATTATTTTTAGATTTATTGATGGAAGGATATAAATAATTATGTTAGCAAGATAAGCAAGAAATAATAGTAAAGGATATGTGACAAAGATATTTATAGTGGTTCGGCTACAAGGTCTCCTACCTTGCCCTACTCCACTCCCCGAGTCACCTACTCGAGAGTTCGAATACACTAGTCACCAAAACTCCTTCAATTGGTGGAGAAGCCTAACAACGTCGCTTACCCTTTTATCTGGTGCTAAGCTAAACACCGGCTTCTAATACGGAAGAACCAAACCCATACAAGCATACACCGTTTATCGATACAATACAAGATACCGTGTCCTAATGTGAGGGAACAAAACCCAAAGATATTTGTCCTCTAATAGGTACCAAGAATCACACTTAGATCTTAACAAAGATCCGTGCGTAGACATATTACAACATATTTTTCCAAATGTTCCTAAATACTACTAACACCAATCTACTATCTTATTGATGACAAAAGATGATGAATGATACATCAAGATCAGTAGGTAGATTTTTATGAGATGAGAGACTCTTGTCATAAAGTGAGGTTTGAGAGATGATCTCGTATGCAAAGCCCGATAGAACTTCTCCTATTAAGAAATCTACCAAAACACTAAAATTAAAGAAACCATGATTAGAGATCAGTTGTTAACTAAATATGAGAGAAAGAAACTACATGAATGGATGCTTAAACAAGTTAAATGAGTTGGTGTTTATAGACTTAAGTTTTACTGTACCCCGGTTTAGCCGGTTCTATTGTAGAACAGATCCGGCTAGTATTCTTCAATAGAACCGGCGTACAATAACTAAACCCTATTTTTTATTTGCAAAATTTTGAGAGATCATGTGTAATCTTGTAAGATTATGTTCAGATTTGGTAGAAAAAATATGTTAATTATGATGCAAATATGTTTGAAGGTTTTTATGTGTTTTTATGTAAAGTGTACATTTTTATTCTAAAAATTTATTTATGTGTTTTGAGTGTAAATGATATAATATGAAAGATGGTTTGATAAATATTTGAGTTAGAGAAACTATTGGTTTAAAACTAATGAATTTCATTTTCTACTTTCGACAAGTTTATGTTTTGTTATTAACAAAACAAAGATAGATCGTAAAATATAAATAAACGTTTTTACGGTTTATTTGTAGTAACAATCTCCCCATTTTTGTTGATGACAAAACATAAACTTATTGGAAGTAAGCAATAAAATTTATAAGTTTTAAATTAGAGTTTTTTACTTTCTTCTCCCCTTTTTGTCGAAACAAAAAAAACATCGATGAAAAACTAACTTGAGAATGCAAAGAAATAGGATGCAATAAAAAAATATGGTAAAGTAGATTATTTAAAAGAATCAAATGCTCGTGTGCAATGGACCGAGGATGACCGAGCTTATAGTTTGATTCAAGAGAATCAAATTGAATGCTTCCTAGATGGGATCGTCAAGGTTTCCTAGTGAGGTGAGAAAAGCTACAAGAAACCATGTTAGTAGTAATGCATGTATAATGTGATAATGCAATATGAGAGATGGTCTGATAGACATCGGAACAAAATTGATTGATAGAGAGTCCATTTCAAGGCTCCCTCTTGACGAGTGCTCCCCCTAAATAGGATCGTCAAGAATTCCAAATGATTTAAGAGAGTTATAATATGTTAGATTAAGAGGAATAATGTGCTCCTCTTAAGTTGATGGAAAACCTGTAAAATAATGTTAATCCAAGAGATTTGAGCATGTGAATGCAATAAAAAGAAACTGGATAAATTCTGGGTGGTCGGTTTCAACGGTTCTGTTCCAGAACAGAACCGGCTTTGTAGCCGAATAGAACCGGCTGACCTGCACACAAAGTCAGCACAGACCAAATTTTGGCAGGAAGCATTTCTGTTTAAACATCTATACTTAAGACAATAAAAAGGCCACTTTAACATACAAAGAAAGCAATGATTCAACACAAATTTATTCAAACAAAGATGCACAACCATGTTATCAAACAAAAGATAAAAATAAAATCAAATATGATTACTAAAACATAACTTAATTTTTATTAGATACAAATCATGAAGTAAAACAACTTGACCTAAGTCAACTAAAACTAAAATCATGATTAGTGATCTAATGTACTTAAAGCGTCTAAAACTTAAGGTCACTTGATCTTGTCAATTATCATCCTATGAAAGTTGGTTTGCAAGATGGTTCAAATGGTCAAGAGTATGGTTTAACATGAACCTCATTTTATCTTGAAGGTTGTTGACAATGGTTTTGATTCTTTGGCAATGTGGGCATGTGTAAACTTGAGGTCTAGGGGGGTCTTCAATCTAAGGGGATTGATCAAGAGGGACAAAGATGTTTGATGGAGGGAGTGATGTTCTAAAAGGTGGTATTTAGGTTGAGGTAGTGACAGGACAGAATGGTGGTGGCATTTGTAGGTTGATGATGGAGGTAGGAGGGATAAGGCTATCTTACACAAGTTGTGTATTTTGGATGGCCTCTTAGATGTTTTGGTGAAGGGTGTGAAGTTGGTTAAGATCTTGTTAAATTTGGTCTCTAGTCATGGATGGCTCGGGTTGAGCACTCAACCTACTCCTAGAGAGGTTGATAGGTGGAAATGTTGGTTCAAAGTCCATGAGTGATGGTTAAAGGAGTGTTTGGGATAAGCCTTAGGAAATGACTTATGGCAATGGATTTGAACTTCTTGGTGGTATTTCATTCAAGGAGGATAGGTAGGGATGAGGTTCCAATGGGGAACTTGGTGGAGTAGAGAAAGTTAAGGCTCTAGGTGCTAATGGTGACGTGAGTGGTTCTAGAGTAAGGGTTGTTTGGATGGAAGTGTGGTGGAATTGTAGAGAGCAAGGGGTAGAATCTAGAGAGGTGGTTGATTGGTGTGTTGAGTAGGTTGAACGTATTTTGTGACGGGTTTAGATGGGTGAACATTCATTGGAAGAGAAGTTAATGGAATTCGTCGTACATTTGTCTTTGGAGGATTTTGGGTTGAGGAGTTAGCACTTGAAGCCATGGAGTAAGATGATCAAGATGATGGAATGAGGAAGATTATTTGCAGATTTTTAGTGTGTGAGGATGATGAACAAAGATTTCTAGATTTATATTAAAAGGCCATGCAAGAACATTAAATGCTTAAGCCACTAGAATTTCCCTAAACACAATCATTAGGATGATTTTTTAAGTCAAACAAGAAATATTCAGCTTATGGACTAGATTAAGACAACTACAACTAACATATTTATGACTTTAATTCAAAAATCTAACACCCTAAAACGAGGGAAAACCTACTATAAAACCGGCGCTGCCGGTTCTATTAGTTCAACAGAACTGGCTTGCTGCAAATAGAACCGGCTGAACCAGCCATGGTTCCAAAATTTCTAAAATTTCAAAAATCTTTACTAGTGATCTAACGCATTTCCTAGAACTTGTTTTCCCTAACGCTGCGTTCTCGAGTTTTAAACCACAAGAAAAGAAAGTAAAAGAAAAGAACAGAAAGGTAAAGGAAAGAAAATTTAAGTAGTTAATAAAAATATTTGTGTTCTTGAGTTGAAGGAAAAGAAAGGAAAAAAGTTGATTCAATTACAATTATGCCCATGTTTGAGATGTTTCAAGTTAAAAAAGCAAGGACAATTATGTCTTTTGACATGTCAAATATTACTTTCCTTCCATTTCCTCCCATTTTTTGGAGGAAAGTTTTAGCCAACAATTTCCTTTCATTTTCCTTCTTTTCCTTCCTTAAAAAAACTCAAGAACACAAATTTGCTTAAGTATCCTTTCTTTTCCTTTCTTTTCCCTTCAAAATTAAACTTGAGAACAGAGTGTAAGAGTTACTTCTTCTAGGTAGTCCTAAGAGGGTTTATGAGAACAAGTGAACGCCGACAAACCCCAATAATCAATTATGCTAAACGCTCCTTTATTACAATCAAGTGCATAAAACACAAGAAATAATTAATAGCAACAAACCGTTATTATTGATAACATAACATCCAAATTGTCTTAAACATAAGAGCTTAATATAGAGATCAATTCTTGAGATTACAAGTTTTATTTTTTTTTAGAACAAACACAAATACTCACATCGAATAGCACACCCTATTTCTTTTTGGAGAGAAAATAGAATAGGAACTTGAAGATCCCCTTAGTTTGCTTAAATTTCGGGGAGTCTCCTACTTCGATGGGTGGAAGTTGATTCATGTAAGGAATGGGATCAAGAGTGTAGTTGTTCACAGGATCATTCTCCACCCCTTGGTAAGGAGTTAGAGAAGGTAAATCGGATGACTCGGTGTCGGGAGGAGTTGGAGTTGGAAGACGAGGTCTTTTTCCCTTACCCTTGAATCGGAAGACTCTTTTCTTAGAAAGAGGGATCATCACGTGATTCACAAGGTAGAATTCATTTGAGAAAGAATATTGGTGATTGACACGAACATGCTCAAAAAGCCGAGTGAGAAGCATTCCGTAAGGAAGTGTCATATCGGCACACTTGGTCACATTTACCATTCGGTTGGCGATGTAGTAGGCAAGGTTGAAGTATTTTCTAATGGTGAGGTAGCAGAGCATGTAGAACAAGCACGCGTTAGGATGGTCCTTGTTTCCGGTGAGACTTACGACATTTTCACTTAGGATGATTTCCTATTTCTTGAGATGAGTTTTCAACTCAAAGACAATCATTTGAAAAGGATCAAGGGTGGTATCAACCCCTTTCATCTTTTGGGTCTTGGGTTAAGTCCTTTTATAGAACAAAGTGTCACGGATCAAAGATGAGTCTTCATGAGGAGGAAGATAAATGTCGAGATAAGAGTCAACACCATTTTGAAAGGATGAGATAGGCCATTCGGGGGTGAACACACAAACTCCTTGATAAGGAATTTTAAGAATCTGAGCGAACTCTACAAGAGAAAGAGTTATTTCAAAATTGTTAATGATGAAGGCAATAGAGATAGTTCCATTTAGATTACGAATGATGCGAACACTTTTGTAGAGATTCAGCACAAAGATAGGACAAATCTTTTCGTCTATATTGAGAAGACAATCAAACCCAATAGCCGCGAAAGTAGAGCGAAGGTTGGGTTGATCATCAAGGAAGGTGGAGTCGATAATGCGACCTTCATGGATGAGACGTGATACGAGCGACTTATAGACCTCTCTTTCATGTCCGATGAAGCCTCCTGTATGGTGATACATAGGGATGTAGTGAGCGGTATCATGGTGATCAAGGTGGATGGATTTCGGAATAGTGCTCCTAAATAAAATCAAACGATAAAATAAATAAAACCAATTCCGATTGAAGAAAAGGAATATAATCTCAAAATGTCAAAATTTTCTTAAATAGGGTTATAAAAATCTTCTTCGCGTGATGACAACAAATCATTTGTTTTTACGTTTATTAACAATGCCAAAAAGAATTTAATTTTTTTTGTTTTGCTTTACGTATTTCAACATTGGGATTTTATGCATGGGTTAATTTTCTTAACGAAGAATAAGATGCAATTCCTAACTAATGTCATCTTGGATGCATAATTGTGTTAAATTCGTTGATGAATTGAATTAGTAAAATGGGAGCCCTAAAAATTAGACTTTTCAAGTTTAAGATAAACTAAAAGTTTTAAACATAATTAAAACTTACAATGAAAGGATGTAATCGATTTGGAAGATGAAGAATTCGAGAAAATGGTGATGGTGGTTGTTGTTCGTCAATGGAGATTTTTGGGAAGAGAGTTTTTGAAATAGTGAAGAAATAAAAAGAGGGCGAGTATTTTTAGTTCTGTTAGATGTCCGGTTCCGCCGGTTCTATTCTTAGAAGGAAACCGGCATTTATATTCAAAGAGAACCGGCCAAGGATTAAACAGAAAGTATTTTATTTATTTTCTAGTAATCTTTTTAAATAAATTTCTTCCCCTCCCCTTTTTTGGTATTTTTAAAAATAAAATGTGACATCTTTTTATTTATTTTTGTTTTTTGTAGTTTTTATATTTTGCCGATATGAAGGACGCGGGCTACAAAAAAATTTATAGATGAGACAAAAGAAATAAATAGCCAATGCAAAGAAGATTACATATATTTCGTTTCAATATACAATGCGATACAGAGAATGAGAAATACAACAATAATATAGAAATCCAAAATAAAGAACACGCCTTCATGCGGGAACTTGAGCATGAGGTATATGAGCATTAGTAGCGAGATGATGATGACGACTAGGACAGGACTTAGAATCTCTAAGAAGGCTTCCATGAGTTGATCGGTATTTTTGAGTGAGCGGGAAAGTAGAGAGGTTTGATTTTTGAATGATAGATGATGGAGGAAAGTGGTTTTTATATTAGAGGGGATGTGCCGTTGGTTTTTATGGGAAAGGGTGAAAGAGGTTTTAAATTTTAAATAGTTAGGCTTAATATTCGAGATTTTGTGTTTAGACATCGTACCTCGGACGAGTCGTGAGTTTGAAGGAAGGATTCGAGAAAGAAGTTGCAAGAGTGTGCTAGGCTCAAAAATAACACAATAACATTTTTAAAAGAATAGATCACATAGCACTTTACAATTATTTCATAGATAGAATATGAGTACGATGAAAAACTAAAGTAGAAGGGATAAGATATTGTGTACCTTTTGGCATTGTGAATTTGCGACACGTGATCATGACCAAATAATTTTATTATCAAAAGAATATATTTTTTTGAAAAGAATTTAATAGTAAAAAAATGGTTTATATGAATTGATCATATTTAGCCCAATTAAAATGTCCAGGAGATTTTTGCAAATATAAGCCCACACCATTATTATTATTATAATTCGGCCCATTTAAAAATTTTAAGTTCAAAGAGAAATTTTGGCCAGATTCGCGGTTCTATTACCTGAGCATGGCCGGTTCCATTCATGAACCGAACCGGTGGAACCGGCTTGTTGGGCAAAGATGAGATTTTGTCCAAGAGCAGCAGTTTCCCTTTTTTCTTGATCATCTTTACACGAGATTTTAAGAAAAAAAAACATAATAGCTCTAAAAAAATAATTGTAGTTTTCGAAATTCATTTGATCGGTTTTTAAAGTTTTTTAAAATTCAGTATACTTTAAAGAACTTTGATAACATGCTCTTGATATCAATTGTTGAAAACTAGAAGGGGGGTTGAATAGTTTTCACAATTAAAATTTTTGATTAGACATTTCTGACTGATTATTTTTAGATTTATTGATGGAAGAATATAAATAATTATGTGAGATAACATCTAATTCGTAACTAGACAAATTGGCCATAAGAACTGCCTTGGCTATAGAGAAGTCGTCACAGTCAGAATCATACGCATCCAAATCATTTTCTTGATAAGCTGCATTGTGTGTAATGACCGTCTGTGTAACTGGACCTTCTGCAACTCCAGGGTCTGCCAAAAATTCCAATTCCTCCTCATTCAGAATTTTACTAGATCCTTATGCTTCAACCAGAAGAACTTTATCCCTAAACCATGTAGCATCCCTTTTCCTCTTTGGCTTTGGGTACTGTATCACCATGTGACCTTCCCCTTGGTAGTTAAAACACTTCACAGCCCTTTGTTGACCTGAATTATTCCCACCTGTTCCTGAGATGTTAGCCCTTATTCTAAAAGTACTAGCAGCAAATGAACTTTGTCTCCCCTTAACTGGTTGAACAGTCACCCTTCCATCATGAATAGTTGCTTGTTGTCTTGGGTTGAATGAATTCCTTAGCTGATTGTTGGTAGTTGGGAAACGAGATGTGACGACAGTAGACAGAAATGACATCATTTTGTTAATGGCATCAATAGGGTCATCTCCTTGCTTAAACACAGGAAATGCTAGACCGAAGTCTATCTGAGGAAATTCAGCAAGATGTGTTTGTTGATTAACTATAGAGACAATATATTTAATTTGAGGAATGGATTGTGGTTGTGAAAAAGCATCTTGATATACTGTGGATGAGTAAGCAATAGCATACGGTGTTGATGGATAAGTAAGTGCATGAGTTGTGGATGGATAAGTAGTTGAGTAATGTTGTGTGGGATGAATTGATCCATATTGAGGAGACTGAGATGTTGAAAACTCTTGTTGGAACTGAGGATTGTTGCATGAGGATTGATAAGTGTTTAAGTGTGATGGTGTCATTTGATGATTCACAACTAGTGCAAGTGGATCTTGATTGCGTTCACGCATAAGACGGACTTCATTTGCATGGAGTTCATGTTGTTCAAGATATGCATGAAGCTGATCAAAGTTGGTAGTATGCAAATCTCTTACAAGTTTGACATGAGTCACAAACTTACTCCATTCAGGTGGAAGACTATTTAAGAACTTGGTATTGACCTGAAATTGCTCTAATTTCATTTTGTAAATGTTCATGTCATTGATCAGCTGAGTAAATCTTAAGTAATACTAATGAAGTGATTCCCCCTTGATGTGAGCAAACTTATCAAATACATCATACAGTTTACACTCCCTTTCCTACATTGTCAATGAGGTACCTTGCATTAGTAGTTGAACTCTTTCCTATAGATCCTTGGCAACTCTGTGATGATTAACGAAAGAATAGACATCTGATGGTAGTCCTTGAAGAATTATATCAGTTGCCTTGAGATCACAATCAGCTTGAATTTTCTTAGTTGCAAACAATTCCTCATATTTCTTTGTCCTGGTCACACCATTTTCTTCAATCGTAGGCCAAATAAGGGGACCATGTTCTACTGATTCAAGTATCATTCTTCCACGCTCTCTGTTTTGCATGTAAAGTTCCATTTTGCTTTTCCAGGAATCATACAGGTGTTTCTCGAACATTGGTGGACGATTGTCACCACCAGAGAGTATCATGAATTCAGCAAGAGAAGACGTTGTTACTTTGATGATATGTGAAAAGATTACTTGTTGATCAGACAGTGATAAGAAGTAATTGTGTTAAATTGAAGTCTTTTTTTAAATGAAATGGTCTTGGTCTTGAGATTGCACGGGTTCTTTAAGTCTAAAAGCGAGTGTTAACGGGTCTTAAGGCGGGGGCAAAATCTGGCTGTTTGGTAATTAGTACACTGCTATGACCAATGTAATATTTTGCTTGAATATGACACTTGTAATGTTTCGCTTGACTGTGTAATCTTTCACTTGAATAAGAAAAATTGAACAGAGTTTCGTCTTACACAACTACGTATTTCGCTTGAACTAACAACCTGTCATAAATCGCTTAGATACATATTTCGCTTGGGAACATATTTCGCTTGAACATATTTCGCTTGACCAAAGAAATTTTAAGCAGAGTTTCGTTTCCAAGAAATGACGTATTTTGCTTGAGACAACCTGTCATATTTCGCTACACAACATATTTCACATACATATTTCGCTACCTGTCATATTTCGCTAGGTTCATACATGTTTCATTATATTCAATACATATTTCGCTGTCTTCAAATTAAAACGTACTTTTTCATAAAAAATAACCAAAAACACACCCTTTTTTATGTTTTACCTTGAAGTTTTTTGCACAACTAGTTATCTTAGGTCTAGATCTTGCTTAAAAACACAAACTTTAACACATTTAAACACAAAAAATCCAGGTTTGTATTTTGAAGCTCACGAAACCCAAAAACAACTAAAACTAATGATCTAAATAAGATATAAACGCACACAAGCTCACGATATCACCCTATGGCGACTGATGCCAATTGTAGAATCATGTAATCACTTAACACGAACCAATATGAAAGAAAGTCTAGAGAGAGAAAGTTGGGTTGTAACACTTAGTGAGAGAAAGAAAGAACTAGTATTATTATGAATGACCAAATGAACAACCAACCCTCTCCAAGGCATTGAGAGGGCTATTTATACCTCACATGGCTGGTCAACATGAGGTTTACATGTGTTAACTCGGTTAGCTTGGTAAGTTTCCAAATATTACGCTACGAGCTATACTATTACAACTTTGGAAGTGATCGAGTCTTTTCTTGATTTCTAACATATGTGTAAAGTATGATTGATTATCCTTATTCTTTAAGTATGAAAAGTTAATCAGGGGTGAAGCCATGATTTCAATATAACTTACAAGGAGGGAGAACACGTTTATCAATGGTAACAACAAGTCGACAAGAATTGTTTCGGAACTAAATATTTCTGAATTTTTGCGTTATAAAATACAAGAACCTTAACACCCTGTTGGGAAAATAGATTGTAACAGACTTAATACTGGTAGTATAACAGTTAAGTCTGGTAGTCATAGTTAGTTCTGTTAGTATTGAGTTAATACTGGCAGTACTAAGTTAAGTCTGGCAGTACTAAGTTAGTACTGGTAGTCTTGGCAGTACTAGAGTTAGTACTGGTCATAGTTAGTTCTGTTTATAGTTAGTACTATTTATGTAACAGAATAGTAGTAGTTATCTTAGAGATAACTATGGAGATATCTTAGGAAGGGATATGTATTATCCTTTGATTCGAATTGTAAGCCCATTAGGGTTTCCTGGGTGTATAAGAGGAACCCTAAGGCACAATGATATGTACGGGTACACAACAACGTTTTGAGAAATATCAATAGAAGCATAGAGCTTAATAGCAATTTAGAATTATTGTTTCTTCTTTATTCTTGTGTTAAGATTCCGCATTAGCACTTGAATTTCATAGTCAAAGTCTCTCATATAGTTAATTTAGATTTATCTAAGTTATCTAACGTCTCACAAAGGCTAGTCAGATCCTAAACCAAGGACCTACAAGTGGTATCAGAGCCTTTAGAGGGACTCTGAGAAAGAAGAATCACAAAGAACCACAAACAAACACCCTACTTCGGATCTTTACACAATGTCTAACCCTGCAAATGATGATTTCTCACAACATCTTAGTGATGGTGACGAAACACACCATGAAGATGCATCAAAAACTGGTGCTGCACCCAAACAACCACAACAAATGATTCCCCAAACTACTGCTATCTCAAATATCAAACTCCCAATTCTGAAGAAGGAGGAGTATGATATATGGGCAATGGAGATGGAACATTATCTCGAGTACATTGACAATGAAGTATGGAAGGTAATTCAGAATGGTAACTCCAAGAAGAGAAATTCAACTGGAAAGGATGGTGTTGTTCGAGTACTTTCACCAGTTACTGCTGCAGAGATTCAAGCTGTTGAAAAGGAGAGGAAGGCTAAGAATATTTTGCTGATGGCCATTCCTAAAGAACATATGAGAAGATTCCATGGAATGGATGATGCAAAAGAGATCTGGGAAGCCATCAGAACTAGGTTTGATGGTAATGCAAATTCTAAGAAGATGCAGAAGGCTGTTTTCAAACAACAGTTTGAAGTATTTAAAATATCCAGTTCTGAAGGACTAGAAAAGGGATATGACAGGTTTCAACAGTTACTTTCTCAATTGGAAGCTCATGGTGCTAAAGTATCAACAGAAGATGCAAATCATAAGTTTCTTAGATCTCTGCCTTCAGCATGGTCCAATTTGGCAATGACAATGAGGACTAATAGAGATTGGATTATTTTATCTAATTGTGATTTGTACAATATCACTTTAGTGTTTTTGAGCATGAAATTTAAGGGTGATTCAAAAGGCATCTTCAAGTGCTCAAAATGTTGCTTTTGTTTCACAAAGCAAAAGTAGCACTAATAAGGTTAAGTCTGGTTTTTCTGGTGCATACAGTACTTGCACTCCTTCTTATTTTCACCCATGTTCCTGAAAATTAGTTCTTGCTGGTTTTGTGATGAAGTAATCTATTCCCTCTTTGCCAAACAAACAGAGGATTTGGACTTACTTCATGAAGATTTGGAACAGATTGATGATGTAGATATTGAAGAGATGGACATCAATTGGCAAATAGCAATGATTGCCATTAGAATGAAGAAATTCTACAAGAAAACAGGAAGGAGAGTTTGTGTGGATGGAAAAACACCTGTTGGATTTGACAAAAATAAGCTTGAGTGCTTCAATTGTCACAACACTGGTCACTTTGCTAGGGAATGTACAGCAAAGGGGACATATGATGAAAAGAAGAAGAGAGATTCTCCTTATCAACATCAAGAAGCTGGGAAGCAAGAGAAGAATCAGATGGGTTTGCTGACAATGGATGATGGGGTTGTCAATTGGGGAGAACATACTGAAGCTGAAGAAACAAATCATGCACTTATGGCCATCAGCTCAAACGAGGTATCTTTGTGTTCCAAAACTTGTATTGATTCATATAATAAGCTTAAACTTCTGTATGATGAACAAATGAATCAGTTAGGAGAACAAGAAGTACAAATACTTAACAGCACCTTTCTCTAAATGAAAAGCTTGCATTTCAAGCAAATGAAATACATGAAAAAGATGAAAAGCTTAAGAGATATAGGAGAATAGGAATGAAAGCTATAAAAGAAAAGGAACAATTGCAGAAAATAGTAGATTCATGGAAAGATTCTTCTAAGAATCTTTGGAAATTAATTAATTCTGGCATGAGTTCAAATGATAAACTTGGCTTAGGATATGAAATACACTCTAATGATGAGGTTCTAAGTTATGAGGAAGAAATGAATTCTTCTATTTTTAAGTGTTCAAAAGAGGATTTCATAGGAAAACCGCTGTACAGTAGATTTACAAAGACCAATGATTTTAAAGGTGTCCCACCTCCTTTAAGTGGAGATTATACTCCTATCCCACAAGAGGAAGTTGATGATTCTTTGTTTGTCTATGGTAAAAAGGGTCCTCAAACACCTGAAATTAGTGTGTCAGATAACAAAGTTTCTAAGCATTCTTCCTGTCAATCCAATGACAGTGAAGGATCTTGTGAAAATACCTCTGAGCACTCTTTTAAGACTGAATCAGAAAGTTTAAGTGAACCAAATGAGATGTCTAAGTCAAGATTGGAAGTAACAAATGAAAAAGATGTGTCTGCTACAAAATCAAAAGAAGTTGAACCTAGTTGTGTGTCACACATAAAAACTCCTAGTTAACCACTCAAAGATAAAGAAACACATCAAGTTAATAGAAAGAATTGGAATGATATGATGAAAAGAGAAACTTGGGGTCAGGTTTACTCTTTCCAAAGAAGATATCGTTTTGTTTGTGGTTAGTCTATTTCATTTGACTAAAAGTTTGTGACTTTTATGAATAAGAAAATGGATAAGGGAAAGCTGAGGTTAAGAGGGTTTGTTAATACTGGTAATGGGCATGGCATTACCAGTTATGGACAATATGTAAAAGGGACTAATCTGCTAATTAAAATTTGTTCTAGACCAGTACAACTTAATGCTGGTAGACCAAAGTTTAATTCTGTTGGGCCTAATATTAATTCTGTTAGGCCAATTATTAATTCTGGTAGGACAAATGTTAATCCTGTTAGGTCTAAAGTTAATGTTGTTAGCTCTAATATTAATACTGTTAGATCTAGACAGCCAATACCAAAGAGTTTGAGTCCCAAAAGACCTCAAATGAATCAGTTTAATCAAAGAAGGGATTTTTCAAAACCACATTAATTGAAAAAAACGACCTTTTTGCAACAAACTTCATACCACAATTGCCACATTTTATATGCTGTAGTGGGGAAATTGGGTGGGATCTACTGTTAAGACCTCAGCACAGTTATAAGTGGAGGAATTGGCCAAACTTCATTCATAATATGGCCAACTTTTATTAGGAACTCCAGTGAATGCTAATGGTCCACAGGAAGACCAAGCCTGCAAAGGTTAGGTCCTAAGAGGAAACTAATTTCCTCTTATTTCACTGTGCAGGAACATTCCACTGGAAGAACATTGTAGTAGATGGTACTTTTTGATAGTGGGGTGCTCTGGGACACAGGACAGGTAACAAGGATCAACTAGAGGATTTTGAAGAATTCATATGGGGATCTGGGAAAATTAGGAGTTGATCTTATTACCTTTGGAAAGGTAGCATAGGCTTACATTTTGGAAAAGGTTAGAAGAATAAGAGTTAGGTAATTTAGATTTTGACAGTGTGTCCTTTGTGAAAGAATTAGGGCATTTTAACCTTTTCTCAATATCACAAATTTGTGATAAGCAGCATAAGGTTCTTTTTACTGAAACTGAATGTCTTGTTGTGTCTTCTGACTTTAAGATGCCTGATGAAAATCAGATACTTTTAAAGGTCCCTGGACACCACAATATGTATAGTTTTGATATGAAGACACCTTCTCCTGCAAAAGGTTTTGCCTGTTTGATTGCAAAAGCCACATTTGATGAATCTAAATTATGGCATAGAAGGTTAGGTCATATAAATTTTAAAAATCTAAACAAACTTGTGAAGGGAAACCTTGTAAGAGGTTTACCTTCCAAGGTTTTCAAAAATGACCACACATGTGTTGCTTGCCATAAAGGCAAACAACATAGGGCCTCTTGCAAGGCCAAGTTAGAAAGATTGATCACCAAGCCACTTCACACCTTGCATATGGACCTTTTTGGTCCTACTTCTGTGAAAAGCATAAATCATGCAAGTTATTGCCTTGTTATCACTGATGATTGTACAAGATTTTGTTGGGTATTCTTTTTGGCTTCTAAGGATGAAACTAGTGGCATACTTCAGACCTTTATTAGGCAGATTGAAAACCAGCTTAGTCATAGAGTTAAGATCATTAGGTCAGATAATGGCACTGAATTTAAGAATAGAGATATGCTTGAATTTTGTGGCAACAAGGGAATAAAACAAGAGTACAGTAATGCCAGAACTCCACAACAAAATGGAGTTGCTGAGAGGATGAATAGAACCCTAATTGAGGCTGCTAGAACTATGCTAGCAGATTCACTCTTACCAACCACCTTTTGGGCTGAAGCAGTTAGTACTGCTTGCTATATTTTCAATAGGGTTAGAGTGACAAAACCTCAACACAAAACTCCATATGAGCTTTTATTTGGCCACAAACCAATTATAAGCTACATTCGACCTTTTGGGTGTCATGTTACCATCCTAGATACTCTTAGTGTGCTTGGAAAGTTTGATAGAAAATCTGATGAAGGATTCTTAGTTGGTTACTCTTTAAACAGCAAAGCCTATAGGGTTTATAATCTAGTAACCAAAAGAGTAGAAGTTAACCTGCATGTTAATTTTCTTGAAGAAAAACCCAATGTCAAAGGAGTAGGATATAGATGGATGTTTGATATTGACTATCTTACTGACTCTATGAACTATATTCCTGTATCTTTGGAGAATCAAGCTAACCATGCAGGTATTTTAGAGGAAACTAACAGTGCAGGTTCTTCAATTGCTTCTGAGGAAAAAGATGAGGAAGTGGAGATTATTGTTGTGTCTTCAGCTGTCAAGATTCCTGAAGAAAAAGATAAATCAAGGATAACTTCCAAAAATTCAAAGCCAGAGGAGACCTTGAAAGAACCTCAAACAGAGATGAAGGATTCCTCTACTAATCCTAAGATTCAAGCTTTTAGAAGAGAGTTGGAAGAAATTGCCCTAAAGCATTTAGGGAATGTCCCTGAAAACAACACTACCAGTACTCACTCAATTAATACTGGTAGTCAGACAGTTAATACTGGTAGGCTTGATAATGATGATTCACTTATGCCAGAGCTCGAAATCTTTCACAAGCCTGAAACAGGAATTTTTGATGAGGCATCTTATGATGAGGAAGGTGTGATAACTGACTTCAATAGTCTTCCTACAGAAATTGAAGTTAGCCCTACTCCTACACTTAGGATTCATAGTATTCACCCAAAAAGTCAAATACTTGGTGATCCTAAGTCAGCTGTGCAAACTAGGAGCAAAGTGCAGAACAAATCAGGAGCTCATGCTCTTCTCAGTCATACTCAAAAACAGCAAAGAAACAATCACAAAGATCAACAGCATTGTTTGTTTGCATGTTTTCTATCTCAAGAGGAACCTAAAAAGATTGCTGAAGCTTTACAAGATGACAGTTGGGTTCAAGCCATGCAAGAAGAACTGTTACAATTCAAGCTACAACAAGTATGGGTTCTTGTAGATCTACCTCATGGAATGAAGGTGATTGGCACCAAGTGGGTCTACAGAAATAAAAGAGATGAAAGAGGTGTGGTTGTGAGGAACAAAGCAAGATTGGTGGCCCAAGGGTACACACAGGAAGAAGGGATTGACTATGATGAGGTTTTTGCTCCTGTGGCAAGAATAGAAGCTATCAGGTTGTTTTTGGCCTTTGCCTCATTTATGGGGTTCATAGTTTACCAAATGGATGTTAAAAGTGCTTTTCTGTATGGCACTATAGATGAAGAGGTTTATGTCTCACAACCTCCTGGTTTTGTTGATCCTGATCATCCAAATAAGGTTTATAAGGTGGTCAAAGCTTTGTATGGACTACACCAAGCCCCTAGAGCTTGGTATGCTACTTTATCAACATTCCTAGAGAAGCATGGATACAAGAGGGGCACAATTGACAAGACTTTATTCATTAAAAGAGACAAAAAGGATATCATGCTAGTTCAAGTGTATGTTGATGATATCATTTTTGGTTCTACCAACAAGTCTTGGTGTGCTGAGTTTGAAGCCTTGATGAAAAGCAGATTTCAAATTTGATCTGAGATACTCAAGAAATTTGATCTTGTGAATGTGAAAGCTGCAATCACACCCATGGAGACCAAATTGCCTTTGACAAAGGATGAGGAAGCTTTTGATGTAGATGTACACTTGTACAGATCTATGATAGGTTCCCTCATGTACTTAACTGCTTCTAGACCTGATATTATGTATGCAGTATGTGTTTGTTCACGTTTTCAGGTTACTCCAAAGACTTCTCATCTCAATGCTGTCAAGAGGATCTTCAAGTATCTCAAAGGCAAACCAAACTTGGGGTTATGGTATCCTAGGGAATCACCCTTTGATTTGGAAGCATTCTCTGATAGTGACTATGGTGGATCCAACCTTGATAGGAAATCCACAACTGGTGGTTGTCAATTTCTTGGACAAAGACTTATCTCATGGCAATGTAAGAAACAAACAATTGTAGCCACTTCAACAACTGAAGCTGAATATGTAGCTGCTGCAAATTGCTGTGGACAAGTATTGTGGGTTCAAAATCAATTGCTGGACTATGGTTTCAATTTCATGAATACCAAAATCCACATTGATAATGAAAGCACAATCTGCATTGTGAAGAACCCAGTCTATCATTCTAAGACAAAGCACATCGAGATTCGTCACCACTTCATAAGAGATTGTTATGAGAAGAAGCTCATAAGTGTGGAGAAGATCCACACAGACTTAAATGTCGCTGACTTGTTGACCAAACCATTTGATGGACCACGGTTTAATTACTTGGTGGTTAGCATTGGAATGATCAACCCATAGCAACATTTAAGGGGAGGCTTAGTTGTATAGTTTGTTAATTCTGGTAGCTAAGTAAAGTTAATTCGGGTAGTTAGTTAATTTTAATCCTGGTAGTTATGTCTTATTAATACTGGTAGTTAAGTAGAGTTAATTCGGGTAGTTAGTTTTCATTAATTCTGTTTATACAATTTTTGCAATATGTTTTTCTTTGTTTTAGACTACTTTTGCAGGCATAGCATGGATGAAAAGGAGGAGTGCCAAGGTTTTTAACAATTGACCATTTTTCATACATACTTAATTCTGGTTGAAAATGAGTTAATTCGGGTTGACTCTTAATTAATTCTGATTGACCAAAATTAAGTCTGGTAGAGTAAATTGTTAATACTGGTAGGTTATTATTAATGCTGGTTACAGGAAATTTGACTTTTTCTGTTTTATCACTGTTTAAATGTTACCGTTAGAGATTTTTACGGCGCAATAGTCGTACAACAGAGTAGCTATATATAGATAAAGTTTGATTTCTCTTTCATACTTTTATTTTTATTGCTATCTCCTTTTTGTGCAAAGTAAAAATTTCTTTTATAACGACAATAGTCAAGAGTTCTGTTACCAGCATCTACCATCTCAATCGCATCAAAACCCAAGTACTTAATACGGTTGTTAAATGGCTCAATTGAAATATTGTGACAAACCAATTCATGGTGGGGTTTCTGCGAAGCCTGACGAAGAGTGTTGGGTTTGCACTGAGATAGTGGACTTTCTTAAGGTTTAACCTAGGTATGCCTTAACCACTAATCCACAAAAAAAAAAAAAAAATAAAACTATCTATGATTCTCTTGTAAAACAATTTTGGCAGAGTGCTATCGCAAATACTAAAGCTGATGGGTCTCTAGAAAATTTATGGAACCATGATACATCAGTTTCACAAATCTCTGAGGTCAATGAGGGATTTCACTTTTATGAGATGGACGCACAGAATAACATGTTGCCAAATGCTGACCTTTTTGAGGGAATGGGGCAAATAGGGTATCCCACTGATGGAACCTTTACCTTTTGGAAGAGTTTCTTCACACCACAATGGCGATTTTTAGTCCATCATCTTTTACATTGTATAAGCTCTAAAAGTGGTGGATGGGATCAATTCGGTAGCAATATTGCTACTGCTTTGATCTGTCTATCCACTGGTAGAGTTTATAATTTTTCTAAACTTATTTTTGATGGTATGGTGGCAAATTTGAAGAGCAAGACAAAGTTTTTGATGTATCCCCGTTTTCTGCAAATGATTTTGAATATTCAAACAGAAAACAAACACCTTTATCTAGCTGTGAGCCTGACCAAAAAGATTTTTGGGAATATGAAAAGGGGTTTTCGGGGGGCACCAAGACCTTTATTGCCTTCTATGTTACTTGCTGCTACTAACCCAATTGCAGGACAAGAACATGCTGCTGTGGCTCAATCCCAACCATCCTCATCAACACCTCAAGTACAACCTCAAGCACCTACTCCACCACCTATCCCTACACCTACACCACCACCTATCCCTACACCTACACCACCACCTATCCCTACACCTACACCACCACCTATCCCTACACCTACACCACCACCTATCCCTACACCTAAATCACCACCACCAATACCTGAGACTGAACCTACACCAGATGAGCACATCTATGAGGAGCCATCTCCTGTCCACCATCACTTCTCACCCCCACAAGAACAGGCTCCAAGCCAAATGCCTATGGATGATCTACTTCATGCAGTTCCTAAGTTGATTTCAAGAATTGATAGCCTGGAAATGGATCTCAAACAAACCAAGCTGACCATGGGCTTTGGCCAAGTGAAGTAGAGTCAAGAAGTATGAAGAAGTTGGAAGGGTTATGAAAGGAGGAATTTGGTTTTGAAGGATCTCTGAAAAAGCCAAGAACCTGACGGTTCAGGGAGGAAATCAAGATGATCCTTCTAGATTCTTCAGTACAAGGACTGGTTACTCCTCCTACAACAAGAGTAAACACTTCAGGGGAGGAACAAGTGGAAGAAATAAGTCCAAACACTCTTGAAGCAGCCAAAACTCTCTCAAAGGTTGCCTCTTTGAAGTCAAGGTCTATTGACAAGGGAAGGAGATACAAGAGAAGAAAAGAGACTAAAGGGAAAGAAGGCACGTCTCAAGCTTGGATTTCAAGAAGAAGTTGAGCTGGGTGTTGAACAGGTTAATACTGCTAGTGTTGAACAGGTTAATACTGCTAGTGCTGAACAAGTTAATACTGCTAGTGGAGTTAATACTGGCAGCATTAAACATAGTACTGGTGATGAACAACTTAGTACTGGTGATGAACATGGTAGTACTGTTGGTCAAGATAAAGGACAAAGAGAAGGAAAAGCTCCCATGATCAATGAAGAGACTCCAAAGAAGTCAAAAGAATAAGTTTTACAAGAGGAAGCTAGCCTTTGCGATAGCATTAAGATTGGATTCCTTACAGAAAGAAGAGGTGGCTAAACAAGTACATTTGGATTCTCTCCTAGCACAAAGAATTGCAGAAGAAGAAGAGTTAACTGAGCAACAGAAGAAAAGAAAAGCTCAAGTTCAGTTTGAAGCTCAGCATTACACAAATGAAGACTGGGATTTGATTAGAGCAAAGATTGAAGCTAATGCAGAGTTGTCAAAAAGCATGCTAGGAAGTGATCTTCAAGGAGAAGATTTGCTAGAGAATGGTTGAAGCTTGTAATCAAAAGAAAGAAGTATTTTGCTGAAGAAAGAGCTAAAGCTAAAAGAAACAAGCCCATGACCCAATCACAGCTGAAGACTTATATGATGAACTACTTGAAGAATCAAGGAACATGGAAGCTTTATCTCAGCTGAAGAAATTGAGTTTTGAAGAAGCTCAAGGGAAGAGTTTGAGGCAAAGCTTGTGAAACAGGTTGAGTCCTTTGGAACAATAGTTTTGAAGCCACTAAAGCCAAGTTTAAAAATGATTTGGGAAGAGTACGGGACAAAGACTCAAAAAAGACTAAAAGATGATAAAGATGTTGAATCAAAGGATGATGAGCCAACCAAGAAGTTTAGAAGAAGAAAACAGATGGCAAGGAAAGGAATGCATACAAGTGTTGATAAGAATGACTCTGAAGATTCAGATGAGGTTGGTGAGCAAGAAGAATCTACCACGGGTACTGAAACTCCAATTAATCCTGTTCTTGTAGCTATGAAAACACCTGGGTTTGCGCATACTATTAAGATTATTATTCAAGGAGAAAAAAGGAGTGTACAAATGGTTAGGAAGATGGCACATTAAGTCTATATTAATTTTGGTGCTATGATGAAGTCTATATCTAGAGATGATCTCACTGAGTTGTATAGGATTGCAATGAATAAATATGATGATGGGACCAGAGGATAAGTTAGAGATGGGATTTTGGAAAATGGTTTAAGAATTTATGTTTGAAGAACACATCTCGACACAGCACTAGACGCTCTTATATGGAGTAAATTAGGACAACAAAAGATTATAAGTTGGAGATATTATGATACCTGTAGAGTACATTGCTTGAACTTAGAGTCCATGGATGTTTATATGTTGTCTGAAAGAAAATATCCTTTATCTGCTGAGGTATGTCAAACTATGCTGAAAATGAAGCTTTTGGATGGAAAGATGAATGAGGATTGCTATAGAATGTTGAAAATGATGGAAAAGCAAGCTGGTATTAGGAAGTAGTGAAGTCTGAAGAGTTAGAAGTCTAGGATAGAGATGAGAAGGATAACACTTGGTGGAGGTGCTATGCACTAACACAACAAATGGTTATCAGTTCACCATGTCTAACCGACATAAGGACTGGCTAGTCCAGGAGCAAACGGCTCTTGGTAAAGACTTCTCAAATCCGTTCTATGGTTGACAACTTGCAAATAAGTTGTATGGTTTTCAACTCACCATATCTGTCTAAGTGAAGAGTTGGCTAGCCCACAAGTTTATGGCTTGTGGTAAAGGCTGTGGAAAAACCATAACTAGTCCATAAGATTATGGCTTATGGTAAAGACAAATTGCAAATCCATATTAGATGGTTGACACTTTACCAAAAAGTGGATGGTATATCAACTCACCAAGTTTCATGTACAAAGAGTTGACATGGTTATCAATCCACCATGGAATTTACCTTTTCTAGGTGCCAAAGGATTGACTAGCCCTGAGCAAACGGCTACAGGTAAAGGCATATCAAATCCGTTTATGGCTGTAATGGTTTGCCAAAAACCATATGGTATTCAACTCACCAATGTTTCAAGTACTGAGAGTTGAAATGGTTTTCAGTTAACCATGGACATACACCTTTCTGGTGGCCAAAGGACTGACTACTCCAGAGTTAATGGCTAACTGGTAAAGAGACATCAAATCCATTTAAAATTTTCAATGATTCACCTCTCACAGGAGTTAACACACCTAGAAGTGATGAGAATAGACTGAAACTTTATGATTTGTTGTACATAATTGTCAAAGTTGCTGATATGATAGATTGCTGAAGAGCCTTGAAGAATAGTTGCTGCAAAGATAAAAAGAGAAGACTAGAAGTGTTGCAGATCAAGAACAACTTGAAGAATTCTATTTACAACATCCTCAGAGAGTTTAAAGTGTTTAAAGTAAAGATCAAGAATATTTTGAAGAAACTTGAAGTTCACAAGTGAAGATCAAGTTAGGGGAGGATTGTTGGGAAAATAGATTGTAACAGACTTAATACTGGTAGTATAACAGTTAAGTCTGGTAGTTATAGTTAGTTCTGTTAGTATTGAGTTAATACTGGCAGTACTAAGTTAAGTCTGGCAGTACTAGTTAGTACTGGTAGAGTATAGTAGTACTAGAGTTAGTACTGGTCATAGTTAATTCTTTTATAGTTAAGTCTGTTTATGAAACAGAATAGTAATAGTTATCTTAGAGATATCTTAGGAGATATCTTAGGAAAGGATATGTATTATCCTTTCACACGGTTGTAAAGCCCATTAGGGTTTCCTTGGTGTATAAGAGGAACTCTAAGGCATAATGTTATAAACAACAACAACGTTTAGAGAAATATCAATAGAAGCATAGAGCTTTATAGTAAATTAGTATTGTCGTTTCTTCTTTACTCTTGTGTTAAGATTCCGCATTAACACTTGATAATTCATAGTCAGTGTCTCTCATATAGTTGATTTGGATTTATCCAAGTTGTCTATCGTCTTACAAAGGCTAGTAAGATCCTAAACCAAGGACCTACAAGGACTATTTTCTGTTTCACTTGTCCTACTAACAAACACACTTTGGAAAAATTCATTTTCATAACTTAAACGAACAAAAACTGTCACACCCCCCCCCCCCAAAATGGGGCCTAGACGGAATACGTGTCCATGGGCGTGACGTCATACATATCTCAAGAACAAAGCATAGAAAATGACCACTAAAGGGTACGTTTTAGAAAAATCATTACTCGTTGCATAAGTTAAAGATAATAAAATTTTACAAACCATTTCAATGTTAACAACATAGCGGAAGCATTAAATTAAAGATTAGCTGAAGCGTATTTAAGTTTTGATAAAAGATAACAAGAAATATATAATAGTCTGAATTTGGTTGATGTAACATAGACAAAGCTTCAAGAGAACTTCATGAAAAAATCTAAGCTAAGCACCTGAGAAAAACATGCTTAAAACATCAACAAAATTGTTGAGTGAATTCATAGGTTTTAATTCAAGTGAAAGTATAGTGGACCACAAGAATGAAATGCATGCGACAGTTATAACAGATACAAATTCACATAAAAGGTATTTACGTTGCGCTAAGCTCATGACCCCGAAGCTAATGGTGATAGGTAGCATGTGCATTGCCCTATAAGATTGCCCTGGTAGGTATATGACCAAGACCACCCAAAACTAGTTCGACATGAAATACGTTCTTTGGCCTATACATCAGACGTACCCGACTAGTAAGAGATATTACTAACACCATGGATGGGACTTATTATGTCTAATAGATCTATTTACTCACTCGCGATTTTACATTAACCAGACTTCGATTATAAGGTAATTAACGGTCATGATTGTACGGGAGGAATAGTGGTCTAAGCTACTTAGGTAACACGTAAACAGGGAAAGTATCACGTAAAGTACTTGTATTCGGTTTTCAAAACAAGCTATGTTTCTACCCAAGTTGTAAAAATTTATTAAACGAGTAAAAGTGGGGCTTTGAACTCACCTTGAGTTTAGTGTAGTGAGTAGTGAATAGCTCTAAACGAGAAACTTCACACGGGTAACGAACGACGGTACACGAACAGACCTAAGTATTATAGGTGTCGGTTAGATTCAGGAATGATATAGATATATCGAATAATGCTTAAGTGTTTACTAAAATTACTTCCATTTAATTATTTCTGAAAATGGACGTTTATAGTGAACGTATAGTGGTTGTAACGTTTGACTAATAAAGTATCATAGTAATATTTAGTAGTTATACTATATCAGTAACTATTCAGGAAAAATATATCCAATTTACTATATAATCATATTTTATTGATATATATATATTATATTATATATATATATATATATATATATATATACATATATATATATATATATTGTTCGGCCTCTTACCCATTCCCTCATAAATTGGTCGAAATGTTCTTACATAAACGTTTTTCCAAATATTTTCTAAGTGTTAAGATTTTATAAAAATTTCCAAAGTCGTTGACTTTATTAAATACCACTTTCAAATCACTTTCAATTCACATTTCGAAGTTACAATCTATATATCATCAAATCCTTTTATAAACTAGTCCGAAAAGTCCTTTGAATCCTTATTAGGATTTTAGGCCCAATAAGCCTAATTAGGTAACCCGTAACGCTTAACATCCAAGATAAGTAAACGTTTAGTGTTTAAATTCGTACAAATATCAAATAAGCTATACATAAGCTTATCCAATAAGCTACACCATGGGCTTTACGCCTTGGTGTGTTGTCTCATATTGGGCCATGGCCCGTTAAGTAAAATATAAAGGTTTAAACTTATCCATTTAGCCCGATAAGCAAACCGTTTAAGCAAAGAACACAAGACTTATTAATAAGCTATCAATAAGCTTCCAATAAGCCAAGTCCACACCCAATAAGCTAACCATGGGCTAATAAGCCATGGTTTGGGCTTCTTGTTGGGCCGAACCTTCTTTAGCTCTTACGAGCCCTTTAGTTAAACCCGATAAGCCAAATAAGTTATCAAATAAGCTCTTGGTTCTCGAATAAGCTATCAATAAGCTTTCAATAATCCAAGAGAGTTAAGCCAACCGTATGACTTATTAGTTAAGCCTACGGTTTGGGCCTTGAGGGTGGGACGAGCCAAGTAAGTCCATTAAGCATACTTGTACTTATTTATTAAGCGAAATAAAATTAACACCTTATTCCATATCACAATAAGCTACGAAATAAGCTAACATATATATAAGCTGAATGTAAATAAGCTAACAAAAATTCCCTTTTGTTTCTCTTTTAGGCCGAACACTATTACAAGCCCAATAAGCTTTCCAAAAGCTTATTTATAAGCCAAAACATAAAATAAGCCATAAGTCATAACATTTATTATATAAAAATAACCACGATCACGAAACTAAACTTTCCTTATCTTCCTTTTTATTATTTTTGAGCTACACGTACGTAAACCTTTTAAGGTTTATGTAGATTTAAAAACCATGATATTTATAAACCGTTTGTACAACCAGACTTTATGCATTAGTTAAAACACAAAAGTACAAGATTTAAGGAAAATAGATGACTTACAAAGAATGAAAGATTAGAAGGCGATTTGATGATCAACACAGCCCAAAAGTTGTTTAAAGATTACCCGAATAACACTATCTATCAAACAAACTCTAAGTCTTCAAAGGTTTTTGATTAAAAGATGAAAATAAGATGGTGAATGTGTGTGTTTATGGTGCGTCGAATAAGAAAAGAAAGAAAGGAAAAGTGTGTGTTTTTCTTATGAGAGAATGAGGTGAATGAATGAATGAATGTGTGAAGGATTGTAGCTTAATATGTAAGCTTTCAAAATTTGAAAGGAATGTATGTGTTGTATGGGTAAATCGGACGCAACAAGGACCAAGAGGGGGACCAATTTGGTCTCCTCAATTTCAGGTGATCATGCTTTGAAGTGAATTGATTTCCAAGGCTTGCCATGCACACACATATTTGCATATAAAATACAAGTAAATCACGGAATACGCATTCAATGAAAACGAGCAACGACTTCACGTAAATTTCTGAAATTTTAAACATTAACATGAAACGTAAAAACGTGACGACAGTCAAAAGACTTCATCGATTAGTAACCAGGAATGCTTCCGGTAACGATTCTTAAAAATCGCGGGATAACTTCCCGGTTAAACGTAAATATTACGCGGAACTTATAAAATTCAAAATATTGGACGGAAAGGGCTAAAATATTGATCGGAAATTCGCGGGGTGTCACATCCTTTCCCTGTTAAAAGAGCTTTGTCCGCAAAGCTTAAGTCGTAACATTGAGTTAGTAAAGAGATGAGGATACTTCTACTGCATTTGATCTTCGCGTTCCCACATGAACTCAGGTCCTCTCCTTGTGTTCCAACGCACTTTGACGATTGGGATACGGCTTTGCTTCAGAAGTTTGACCTCACGTGTTACACCCCACTAAGGCGAAACCGCGAGGTGTAACATATTAATAAACATCACACAAGATGATAGATAAAACACCATACACGATTAAGATAAAAGAAAGTTATCCGAATTACAACAATACCAAATACAAGTTTAAAGAATACAAAAGTCAACATAAGTTGTTTTTCTTCCGAACATGGGTATCTAAAAAGACAGTAACTTGGAAGAAAGTAGTCATCTTGAACAAGTCCAAGTGCAAGTACACTAAATTTTCACTTTAGGAATGTCACCTGAAAAGCATGATAAAAACGGTCAACTATCGAAATAGTTGGTGAGCTCACAAGATTATGTACACAAAATATAGTTAAAGAAAAGAGTAGATGTCAGATATTAGTTTGCCAACTCAATGGCAAGTTATCAAAAATTGTTGTCCAAACCAAAATCAATTTCCAAACAAGTTGAGAGTCCAAAACAAATCAAGTTTTCAAAACAGTTCCCGTTACAAAAAGTAACGTAATACAAAATCAATTCAACATATATGTATGCTATAGTGTTCATGTGAGGCACTACTTAAACGTATTCAGCCTAACCATTCCAAACATCCAATCAACTTCCAGTTGTATAGTGTGGCACAAACACTTAGTACTATGCACCCTTCTACGGGGAGTGAGGAGGGATTAATCTCCTAATAGTGCTATCCATAAGTACTAATGTCTCAATCCCGATGAGGGGGAAAGTGAGTTAAAAGTAGTGGCGGGTTCCAAGCATACAACAACATACATATTAAGTTCAAGGTTCAAAGTTCAACACGTTTCCAAAGTTCAACAAGTTCAAATCAAGTTCCATTCGTTCAAAACAAGTTCTAGTTCAAATATGCTCAAAAGATTAATTTCTTACAAGTAATTGCTTAACAAACGACACATCATGCTTTCCACCCCAAAACATTTAAAACATGTAAAAAGGGGAATGTGAGAAACTCACTGTAGATAGGAATATCGATCGAGAAAATCAACAAGAGAAGAAGAAAGACAACAACGATCACAACCGCGACCTATAATAATAGTGGTCCGCGTATAAGAAGTTATAATTATAAGAAAATGCATATTTTGCATTGAATAAAATATATATTCCGACATACATGTAAATCTTATATTGTAGAATCCATGTGCACGCCAAACTTACTTACTTAAATGCACTAAGTGTTACGTCTTACGATTTTATTCCATTTTTAACCCGTTCCGACTAATATGAAATTTTAATGAAAAATACCCATTTTGACCCGTTTTAAAAGATTGTGATTTTTGACACGTCCTACGAGTGTATGTCTACTTATTAGTTGCCGTTTAGTTTTTGTTAATGTATTTTACGCCTAACCATTTTCCTCTAACACTAATTGACCCTTTCTAAAAATTTCGCCATCTTTAACTTTTTAAAATATAAGTTTTTCCTCAGTTTGACTCATCAAAAACGACCCTTCGTAAAGCACTTTTAAACTTAATTAGCCTCGCGGAAAAGTAAAACGACATTTTGAGCAACTTTTTAGTTTTACCTAGAGACCCGAAACTCGACAGAAAATAACAAAAATACCCTTTCCTCAGGTGTGATGTAACTAAAAAAAGAAAAACGCAGAACTTATTTTAAGCTTTTCGACCCGCTAAATTACGTTTTCACGACTCGAACTCTAAAGCTTTTTGAAAAACTTTTTAGTTTTAGCTGAGACCCGAAACCCAATAAAAAATGACCAAAATACCCCTGTAAGTTTCTGCAGAAACTTACATTTTTTTTAAAACACAGATTTACTTTTAAGTTTTAAACCCGTCATTAAGCATTTTTAGACTTAGTTAGCCTCTCGAAAAATTAAAACAGCCTTCCGAACAACTTTCATGTTTCGGACGAAGGCCGAAACGGAGCAGGAAATGACGAAAATGCCCATTTTCGAATCTGACAGCAACTACTATTTTTAAATTAATGCAGAATTTTGGCAAAACATTTTCTAGACTTCTTTTGACCATAAAAACTTCGTTTTTAAGAGTTACGGGTCGTGCCTTATATCGAAACGAAGTTTGAAACGTCCTCTATCATAATTCTGAGACCAATTTTAGTTTTGACACTTTTGACTCACCCAAACTCGACTCGTAAATTTTCTGCATCAAACGCCATTTTCTCACCACAACAACTTCACAAATACTCCTAGCTAGCCTATCTCCTTCCACTAACACCTCAAACTAACAATATACCTCAAAACATAACATGCAACACAACACATGGATTCTCAATATAAAATAAAATACATGCACACAATATGTAATTCAATCAACATAAAAAAAGTAACAAAATACTTACAAACACTTAGGAATGCAAGAAAAATCAAAACCCACAAACCCTCTTGGGTTTCTTGTTATTGCCGAAACCAAACACCCCTCCAAAAATCAAAACCCAAACTTTTATTGTTCCAAATCTTGTAAAATACTTGTAATCAAACCCTTGTATCACCAATTGCACCAAAATCAAAGAAACCATTATAAATCAAAATCTTGAAAATCAAGAATCTTGTAAAAGCCCTTGCATGGTTGATTTTATGAGAAAAGAATAATAGGGATTAATATAGGAATGATTTGAAGTAGATTGGAAGTGATTAATTGGATTTTTAGTGATGATGATGGTGGTTTGGTGTTGGGTTGTTAGAACCAGGGAGAAAGGTGGAAGCCAGGCAAAAAAAAAAATTGTAAATGTTTTCTATGTGTTTTAAAGAATGGTAAAATCCTTTTATAGTTGGTGAAACATGCCTAATAACTTCTAAGGGGGTGTTTGGTTTATGGTTTTGTTGGAGTAAAGGGTAATAAGTGGGTGTTTGGTTTAGGTTATTGTTGGAGTCAACAAGGGGGAGTGTTTGGTTTTGTATGTTATGTTAATTTTTTGTTTTTTTTTATAATCTTTGCATTGCATAGTTCTCAGCCCGAGTATTTAGTTAACACGTTATAAATCGTTAAAACACTATTTTGATGCGGTTTCGGCTAAAAACACGAGAAAAGTCAAAAAAGTACTAATTAAATTCTCAAAGCTAAAATATGTAATTGTTGATTTCTCGATCGATAAAACGGATAAATATCCAACGCAGGACTCGCGTATAATTAAAACGATGATTTAATTAAAACCGGCACAATAATAAATACAATTTATATAGAATAGAAAAATAGGAATTTAAAGCTCGATTAAAATAGTGACGTGAACAACGGGTTGCACATAGACAGCGTTAAAAAAGCTAAGAGTGATTAGACCACATTAAAAGTGACTCCATAAATAATTAAGAGCTTCGATTGGCAATGTTTGCTTTCGGCGACTGACCTCAAAATTTATGGATGTCACAGTTTTCCCCTGTTAAAGGGAATTTCGTCCCAAAATTTCAGTTGCTCGTCCTAAGCCGTAGCGCTCGCGAACAGTTGCGGATAATTGCGCTTCATCTCGTCTTCTAGTTTCCAAGTAAATTCTGGTCCTCATAGGGAATTCCAATGAATTTTTACAATAGGAATCCACCTCTTTTTCAGCCTCTTGACCTCACGGTCCATGATTTCTATAGGTTCTTCAACAAATTATAGTTGTCGTCGATCTGTACTTTCTTCTACGCGGTACGTGAAGTTTAAGTCGGCTAGGCATTTCTTTAGGTTTGACACGTGAAACATGTCATGGATGCCTACAAGTTCTTGTGGTAAACGCAAGCGATAAGCAACATGACCAACTCGTTCGACAATCTCGAACGGTCCTACACATCTCGGTGAGAGCTTGCTTCTCTTACCGAAACGTACCACGCCTTTCTTGGGCGACACTTGGAGTAGTACTTTATCACCGACACTAAACTCTAACGGCTTTCGTCGATTATCAGCATAGCTCTTCTGGCGATCTCGTGTTTCTTTTAATCTTTCCTTGATTTGCACAATCTTGTCGGTGGTCTCCTGGATAATTTCCAGTCTAATTAGCTTGCTTTCTCCTACATCTGTCCAAGCTATGGGCGTTCGATACTTCCTTCCATACAATGCTTCAAAAGGAGCACACTTCACACTCGAGTGGTAACTGTTGTTGTATGAAAATTCTACTAACGGTAGATGAGTATCCCAGTTTCCTTCAAAGTCAATTGCACATGCCCTATGCATATCTTCTAATGTTTTTATGGTATGCTCACTCTGACCATCGGTCTGTGGATGGTAAGCAGTACTCATATTCGGTCGCGTCCCTAATGATTTATGTAGCGATTGCCAAAATCTTGATGTGAAATAACTGTCACAATCAGATATGATTGACATAGGCACATCGTGCCTTGGTACGATTTCTTCGATGTACAAACTTGCAAACCTTTCCATTTGTAGTCTTCACGGATAGCAAAGAAATGCACAGATTTGGTCAGTCGATCGACTATGACCTAAATCGAGTCATGTCCGCTACTGGTTCTCGGTAACGTGGTTATGAAGTCCATTGTAATATTCTCCCATTTTCACTCGGGAATCTCTGGCTGTTGAAGTAATCCCGAGGGTTATGGTGCTCTGCTTTGACTTTAGTGCAAGTCAAACACTTACTAACATACATGGCAATATCTTTTTTTTCATTCCGGGCCACCAATATAAGCCTCATAGATCATAGTACATCTTGTCTGCTCCAGGATGTATGGAGTACCTAGTAGCATGGGCTTCATTCATTATCAAAGTTATCAAATTGCCATAAACTGGCACCCAAATTCGTTTCGCAAGATATAATCTGCCATTTTCTTTTCTCTCAAATTGTCTGTCCAATCCTTTCAACATTTCTGCTGGAGTGTTGACACCTTTAGAAGCTTCGCTCTGAGCTTCCAGTATCCTATCCTTAATGCTAGAGTGAATTGTCATGCTCATAGCTCGAGCTCGTCTCGGTTTCAACCGTTCCTTCCTGCTCAATGCATCAGCTACTATATTCGCTTTACCTGGATGGTAGTGAATCTCGCAGTCATAATTGCTGAAAAGTTCTATCCACCGTCTTTAGCGCATATTTAATTCTTTTTGATCAAATATGTGTTGAAGGCTCTTATGATCGGTGTAGATAATGCTCATTGTTCCATACAAATAGTGTCTCCAAGTTTTGAGAGCAAATATTACTGCGCCTAACTCTAAGTCATGAGTGGTGTAGTTCTTTTCATAGATTTTGAGCTATCTGTATGCGTATGCAATTACCTTGTTCCTCTACATCAAAACACAACCAAAACCTTGGTTCGATGCGTCACAGTAAACCACAAAATCATATGCGCCTTCGGGAAGTGCCAGAATTGGGGCATCACACAACATATCCTTCAGCGTTTAAAAAGCGTTTTCCTGCTCATCGCCCCACTCAAACTTCTTGTCTTTCTGAGTCAACAAGGTGAGAGGTTTTGCAATCTTCAAGAAGTTTGCGATAAATCGTCTATAATATCCTGCCAATCCTAAGAATGAACGGATCTCGGTTGGGGTCTTTAGGGGCTTCTAGTTCTTTACTGCTTCAATTTTGCTAGGATCCACATGTATACCTTCACTGTTCACCACATGTCTGAGAAAACGAATCTCTTGTAGCCAAAACTCACATTTAGAGAATTTCCTGAACAATTTCTCTTTTTTAAGCAACTCCAATATCAGCTTCAGGTGAACTTCATGCTCCTCTTTAGACTTTGAATAAATCAAGATGTCGTCAATAAAGACAATGACAAACTTGTCAAGGTATGGCTTACATACGCGGTTCATAAGGTCCATGAATACCGTAGGAACGTTAGTCAAACCGAAAGGCATGACTGTGAACTCGAAATGTTCGTACCTCGTCGCGAATGCAGTTTTGGGAATATCTTCTTCACGTACTCTTAACTGATGATAGTTGGATCGAAGATTTATTTTTGAAAAAAAATACTATGACCCTTGCAGTTGATCGAACATGTCATCGATCCTAGGAATAGGGTAGCAGTTCTTGATAGTTAGCTTGTTCAGCTCTCGATAGTCAGCACATATACCGAACGAACCATCTTTCTTCTTAACAAACATCACTGGAGCTCCCCAAGGTAAAGAACTAGGTCGTATGATACCTTTGTCTTGGAGCTCCTTAAGTTGGTTTGACAGCTCTTAAAATTCCGTAGGTGCCAAATGATAAGGTGATTTTACGACAGGCATAGCTCCATGAATAAGATCTATGCGAAACTCTAATTTGCGAGGTGGGGATAAATCTGATAAATCTTTTGGAAACACGCAGGGAATTCACGTACAATAGGGATGTCTTCAAGTTACTGCTCGTTCACTTTCATGGTTTTCAACTGTTTTAGATTTCTTTCGGGCCATTCTTCATGAACTTTAAAAATCTCTCTGTTAGATAACGGGATTTGGAGAATTTTCTCAAAGCAAACTATCTTAGCTCTAAGCTTTGACAACCAATCCATTCCCACGATCACGTCGAAACTACCATGACCAAAAGGAATCAAATCGATGATAAACGTATGACCTTCTAGTTCAAGTTTACACACGCGGATAATCTTGTTGGTTTCTAAATTTAGACCGTTAGCAATTTAAATTTTGTAATCGGGGTTTATAGCACTAGGTTTCAAGAAATATGGTAGCAAAATGATCGTTCAAAGAAAAAGTACTTGTAATGACGTTCAGATCTTGCTGGGCTTCATTAGCAGCAACGGAAAAGTTCTACCACGGCCTGGTTTCCATTGTTTCCCCTAATTGCAGAAGCTAGACCCCGAATGTAGCGATCAGTACGCTTGCTTTCCGGAGTGATCATGCGCGCACTAGTCTTGCTAACTCATGGAATCAGGTTGTGTACTTGTCAACATCAGCTCCAATCATAACATGATTCCAGAACTCTTCCTTCAATTTCTTGATTGTGTTTCCCGAACAGTATTCTTCCATCAACAACTTCTTTAGGTCTTCCCAAGGTTGGGCTATAGCAACTGCCCGGCCTCTTGTCTAGACTAGTGTGTTCCACCAAGTTAAGGCGCGACTTTGCAACATACAAGACGCGAATTCGACTTAGCTTTCTGCGGGACACTTACTAATGTAGATCACATACTTCATTTCTTCTAGCCATGATAGTAGGCCAACTGCTCTTTCAGTTCCAAAGAATTTCTTAGCACCACAAGACTTGGATGTCCTGTATCTGCAACCTTGCGTGTTGCATACTTAGTTTGTCCTTATCTCTCTTGCTTCAACTTAGGGTCGTTAGCATTTTAGTAGAGTATACCTCTTTTAAGTTCTCATAAGTCAAATCGATTAACCGCTCAAATTCCCAGTGAACAAAGCTCGTATCTGCTCTAGGTTCGCTTGGTACAGATGTACCTTGATTGGTTTTCATGATTCGTTCCTGAGTTGCGCGTGTTTCTTCTCGGAGGTATGGTTTTAAACAAATTTTGTTCACAACATTTATTTGAGTAATTACTTTGACCAAAGTATAATTCAAGTAGCGTACATATATATGATGCAGCTTTAAATGTAACGAAATAACATTCATTCAAATAGAGATGCGATGAAAGTTTACATAGAGAAAAGAGATGAACGTTCTCACATACGTAGTTTTAATTCTCCCATAATGATTGTTATCCAAAAAGATACGTCTTCAAAAGTTTGTATTTTGTAGTAGCCTCCAACAAAGTTGGGTTTTCAACATAAATCGTGATAAAAAAAATTTGACTAAAAAAATATATTTCAAGTAACGCATAATAAAGAAACTGTATTTATTTATTTATTTATTTTTTAAATTGTTTTTTTTTGTGTTTTTTTAGTCATAATAAGGATTTCTAAAATTTGAAGTCATAAAAAAGTTTTCCAAAAATTTAAGTCAAAGTAACCAAACACAGTGATACTAATACAAAAAAAATTATTTTTTGATAACAAAAACATTTTTTCGAACGCAGATTGAATAAATATATTCAACAAAATTTGATGTTTACATGTACCTTATAATACATAAGTTTTGACGCTAAAACGATGTAACCTTGAAAAATGATAGTGCATCACGTTTTAAAAAGAAGTGTACAAAAAGTATCTCACCTATACATGCTTTGTTACCAAAGGACTTTGAGTCATCCAAATAAGTACCATCTCCGAAACACAAACGCCAGGACGAAAATTGTTATCATGGTTACACGATTAACCAATATCAAATATAAGGTGCTCGTTCTCGTATCAATCCTTTTATCTCAAAAGGGGTCTTCCATGTGATGGTCATATAACCAAACAACTAGAGTGATAACACTCGTAGGCGAGTTGCTCCTAGGGCAACTAATGATGTAATCCGTCTCATCGAACATCTTCAAGAACGAAACGTTTAAGTAACAGGTTTCCACGATAGAAACAATGTCAGCCCACATAGTGGATGAGAAATAGTCGTTTGCAATACGCATGGTAGGGTAAGGACAAAACATCACGCATTTTTACATTCAGCCCTAGTCTCTCTATAGTCGCGTTGAATCTACGTCGTTTGAGTATCCACATCCAAACATCCAAGCCTCACCCATCCTTAAGTGAATTCTTCAAAAGTCTTAAGCCATGTAGCAACTTGAAGCATAATTTCACAACTCATCAAACAAGAACTGTCATGAAATCAAGGTAGAAGTTGGTAAAAGTCCCAATGTTTTTGAAAAATTGACTCAACTTTTGGGTCGCTCAGAAAAAAATCTTGAATTACTGAACACGGTGTTGGCGAACAAGCAAAGAATGCTTACATTAGAAGCCAAAACGGATGGCTTAATAGCATGACGAAATAAAACGGAGACGTGGTCGGAATATAGGTCGACAAAATTTCTAATAGCGAAAGAACGAACGTCCCTACATGTCGTGCATATATAGTTTACCCGCTGCTCGTCCTCGAGTTCTTACTCGGAATCTATCAACAAGTCCTTCTCAAGGTGATATACAGGGTAAATGTACGAAAAGTATTTAAGTGTGCTTCGCGACTCACTCGCGGAATCATTGGCGTGCGAAGACGATATATGGAATAAACTATGACTATAACGGTGTCCTTAATAATAAGATGCTTAGGGACAGTGACACTATAACGACAGTAGCCGATGTGAAAGAAAACTCAGAACATAATTGGATCAATCAAAATAAGCATGATGTACTAAAATTAAATAGTGGACATCTAAAAGTATGCATTGTACGGTGCACATAATTCCTAGTATGCTTTGTGGAAAGTTGGTTTTTAAACTCGTTTAAAATAATGACTATACCTAGTGTTGCATGATACTCCCTAAATTAGACATAGTTGATCAAGTTATTTCTAATTGAGGTCTAATGATGCAATCGCTCGGACTAGTCGACTCGTTTCATGTTCGGTGTTTTTAGAAAAAGAAAATCATTTTGGTTATAGTTCGGATTTTTATTTTTCAAAAACTGGCGTTCTCTATAACCTTAGGCTCTGATACCAATCTGTCACACCCCACCAAGGCGGAAACGCGTGGTGTAACATATTAATAAACATCACACAAGATGATAGATAAAACACCATACATGAATTAAGATAAAAGAAAAAATTTCGAATTACAACATTTCCAAGAACAAGTTTAAAAAGTACAAATGACAATAACTTAAAAGAAAGTAGACATTTTGAACATGTCCAATTGCAATGCACAAAATTTCCACTTTACGAATGTCACCTGAAAAGCATGATAAAAAAGGCCAATTATCGAAATAGTTGGTGAGCTCTCAAGATTATGCACCAAAAATGTAATTTTATAAAAGAGTAGATGTCCGATAATAGTTTGCCAACTCGATGACAAGTTATCAAAAATAGTTGTCCAAACCGATATAAGTTTCCAAACAATTCGAGAGTCCCAAACAAATCAAGTTTTTAAAACAGTTCCCGTTACCCAAAGTAACGTAAAACAAATCATTGTATATGTATGCTATAGTGTTTATGCGAGGCACTATTTAAACATATTCAGCCTAACCATTCCGAACATCCAATCAAGTTCCAGTTATATAGTGTGGCACAAACACTTAGTACTATGCACCCTTGTGCGGGGAGTGAGGAGGGGCTAATCTCCTAATAGCGCTATCCATAAGTACTAACGTCTCAATCCTGATGAGAGGGATAATGAGTTAAAAGTAGTGGCGGGTTCCAAGCATCAAACAACATACATATCAAGCTCAAAGTTCAAAGTCCATCACGTTTTCAAAGTTCAACAAGTTCAAATCAAGTTCCATTCATTCAAAACAAGTTCAAGTTTCAAATATGCTCAAAAGATTAATTAGCTAAAAGTAATTGCATAACAAACGACACATCATGCTTTCCACCCTAAAATATTTAAAACATGTAAGAAGGGGAATGTGAGAAACTCACCGTAGATAGGAGTATCGATCGAGAAAATCAACAAGAGAAGAAGAAAGACAACAACGATCTCAACCGCGACCTATAATAATAGTGGTCAGCGTATAATAAGTTATAATGATAAATTTATAAGAAAATGCATATTTTGCATTGAATAAAATATATTTTCCAACATACATGTAAATCTTATATTGTAGAATCCATGTGCGCGCCAAACTTACTTACTTATATGCACTAAGTGTTACGTCTTAAGATTTTATTCCATTTTTAACCCGTTCCGACTAATATGAAATTTTAATGAAAATTACCCATTTTGACTCGTTTTAAAAAATTATAATTTTTGACACGACCTACGAGTGTATGTCTACTTATTAGTTACCGTTTAGTTTTTGTTAAGGTATTTTACGCCTAACTATTTTCTCTAACACTAATTGACCCTTTCTACAAATTTCTCCATCTTTAACTTTTTAAAATATAAGTTTTTCGTAAGTTTGACTCATCAAAAATGACCCGTCGTAAAGCACTTTTAAACTTAACTAGCCTCGCGGAGTAAAACGATATTCTGAGAAACTTTTTAGTTTTACCCGAGACCCGAAACTCAACAGAAAATGACGAAAATACCGTTTTTCAGGTCTGATGTAACTAAAAAAAAGAAAAACGCAGAACTTATTTTAAGCTTTTCGACCCGCTAAATTACTTTTTCACGACTCGGACTCTAAGGCTTTTTGAAGCGAAACGACGTTTCGGACAACTTTTTAGTTTTGGCAGAGACCCGAAACCCAACAGAAAATGACCAAAATACTCCTGCAAGTTTCTGCGGAAACTTACATTTTTTTTAAAAACGCAGATTTACTTTTAAGTTTTATACCCGTAATTAAGCATTTTTAGACTTAGTTAGCCTCGCGAAAAAGTAAAACGGCTTTCCGAAACAGACCAGGAAATGACAAAAATGCCCATTTTCGAATCTGACAGCAACCACTATTTTCAAATAAATGCAGAATTTTGGCGAAACATTTTCTAGACTTCTTTTGACCATAAAAACTTCGTTTTTGAGAGTTACGGGTCATGCCTTATATCGAAATGAAGCTTGGAACGTCCTGTATCATAATTCTAAGATCAATTTCAGTTTTGACACTTTTGACTCACCCAAACTCGACTCGTAAATTTTCTACATCAAACGACCCATTTCAAAACACATCCAAACGCCATTTTCTCACCACAACAACTTCACAAATACTCCTAGCTAGCCTATCTCCTTCCACTAACACCTCAAACCAACAATCTACCTCAAAATATAACATGCAACACAATCCATAGATTCTTAATATAAAATTAAATACATGCACACAATATGTAATTCAATCAACATAAAAAAAAGTAAAAAATACTTACAAACAATTAGGAATGCAAGAAAAATCAAAACTCACACTTTTTATTGTTCCAAATCTAGTAAAATACTTGTAATCAAACCCTTGTATCACTAATTGCACCAAAATCAAAGTAATCTTTATAAATCAAAATCTGACATGTCATAGAATCTTAAAAACCCATGGTTGATTTTTTCAGAAAAGAATGATGGGGGTTTAGTTTAGGGATGATTTTTGGGTAAAGGGTCTCCCCGGTAAATATATTACACCAAAAAATCGTTTAAGTACAAAGGATGAGGGTGAAGACCCTCATCTCAGTCTATCTGGACGATTACAAGACTTCAAAAAGCTACTAACCTAACCACAACATAAGAATGACAAACCATTCTTATGACTAATAAAGAAAGTAAAACAAATACTTTCTAACAATTATCTATACGGATATCAAAATGATTATTCCACCACTCGAGCGTCGAATCCGTTCATTGAAATTCCACATGAACGCATCAATCTTCCAAAATCATGTAACATCCTTAAGTCCATTCATAATGAGATATATTACGCCCAACAAACACATTCCAGGCGAGACGCACAGTTAATTCTTAATTGAATTTCAGTCCAAGGCTCCATTAATTCCAGTAGAAATAATCAGAATAGATCATGACGACCCATTAACTCCAGTCAAAACAAACCCTAAAACTTAGGGATTAAGGCCATAACAACCATATCTTCATCACGACCTCATGGCTCGAACAACCCAGATCAAACATCATTTAGTATTGAATTATTCATGTAATAAAGTGCAGTTAAAGCAAAACACCTTCAACGCCCCAACTTGACTGACTAGAACCCATTAGGCCACAAATTCCTATTACATCTTCAACGCAAGCTGCATTAGAACAGAAAATGTAGGAATGATCGTTTAGAGTTCTTATGTAGAGCAGCGAGGTAGGATCAATGAGTTAAAAACATAAAATGATGGTCTTCCAACGAACCACCATCAACAGCGAATGACGAAAAGGTTGTAATAAAAACACTAAATCAAATCAACTCCTTAATAAACTCACACTTTTTATTGTTCCAAATCTAGTAAAATACTTGTAATCAAACCCTTGTATCACTAATTGCACCAAAATCAAAGTAATCTTTATAAATCAAAATCTTAAAAATCAAGAATCTTGTAAAAACACTTGCATGGTTGATTTTATGAGAAAAGAATGATGGGGGTTTAGTTTAGGGATGATTTTGGAGTGATTGGAAGTGTTTCCTTGGATTTTTGGTGATGATAATGGTGGTTTTGTATGGGTTGCGTTCGAACACAGTAAGGGAGGAAGAAGAACCGAACATTTTTTTCTATGTGTTTTATGGTGGAGTTTTAGTGAGATATGGATTATTTATAGGTGGATTTATCAAGTAACTAGTAAATTTCCATCTTTATAAAAAAAAGTGTCGTTGGTTTTGGCTTATAGTATAGCCGGCCCCTAAGTGGGCTTGGGCTAGGCTTGCTATATTTTTTTTTGAATTTGTATTACATAATTCTCGGGCCCAATTACCTAGTTAACTCGTTATATTTCGTAAAACTCGATTTTTAACGCGGTTTCGGCCAAACACGGATAAAGGTCGAAAAAGTATTAAAATAAAATAAATAAGCTCTCGAAGCTAAATAATGGAATTGTTGATTTCTCGACCGTTAAAACGAATAAATATCCAAAGTAGGACTTGCGAATGATTAAAACGGCGATTTTAATAAAAACTGGCTAAAATAATACAAGTAAATTCTATAAAATTTAGAAATTAAATATAAGCTCAGGATAAATAGCGACCTTAAATTCGAATATTCCAATTGGATAGAATCATAGCTCGGGATAACCCTTGACTTGAAACATGAGTTGCACAAAAACAAGCGTTAAATGCTAAGAGTAATGTGACCACATAAAAGTGACTCCATACATAATTAAGAGAGTCAAATATCGTACGTTTGCCTTCGGTTACTGACCTTAAAATTGACAGATGTCACATGAGGATTTAGGAACTGAAGCGTCTTCAGTTTCAATGTTTGAGGTAGCATGAAGTCCATCTTTGTCTGCTTCCTCATCTTCATCACTATCATCAACAACAATGATAGGATCATCTTCTGGTTAGTCCAGGTATTTGAATCTTGGTTGAACATTTTGCACCAGCTTTGCTAGATCCTCCAACTTGATTGTTCTTGAGGCTTCTACTTTCTCAATTTGTTTAGCAATGTTGAAGGCCCCTTTATCGGTTATGGATTGGGTGAGGATAGTTTCCAGCCCTTCACTAACAGATTGGGTTTGGTTTGCAAGAACATGCGGGTCAGTACCTGCAAATAAGTGATCATATGAAGTGTTTTTGGTTCCTTTATTCATACCCTGTTGTTGAGGTATAAAATCACTAGGAGCAGATTTTCCAGGATTAACTTCAGCTGTAGAATTTGCTGAAGCATCATATCTAGATATAGACTCAGAGTAAATAATAAAAGATGCTAAATAAATAGGCTTATTTAGATTAAATGTTGACATACCACTACTGAGCCGAGGGTCTGCTCTTTCTTCACTGGTGACCCCTAAAGAGTTTGGGCCACCAGTTGCCTGCTCGTCCTCTTTATGCATTTCAGTAACCATAGGTGTGGAGGCATAAGTCTGGCTTAGGTTGGATTCTATGGTCGAGCTAAAATCTTTCTGTTTCTTCAAATGACCAGTTTTGGAACGAGTGGGTGCTTTGGAAGACCCACCTTTTGTTGCCTCTTGGCTGGACACAAAGGGTTGTTTGAAGAATTGAATGCCAGTCTTGCGTGTCTAGGTTGAGCTCCCAATGGTGCCCTTGCAAACCTCTCAGCATTGAAGAGGTTTGGGAGCTTTAAATACCATTGGCTTAGCTACAGAGCATATAGCCAACATGTGGTCTATGAAGAGAGGTCCTTTAGGTTGGTTGGGCTTCAGTGCCTAATTTGGTTTGAACACTAAAGACATAATTGGGATAAAGGTGGTTAATTCACCATCTCTAGATCCGTCCTTCATCTTGTGCTTTATCAACATAAGATAAAAATTAGTGTAAGGAACAACTTTTCCCTTTGTTTCTTGTTCAGTTTGATGATGATGTCTTCCCAAAAGATACTGGCATAGTCAATGTTGATCTCATTTGCTAGACTATACAGTATAATGGCATCTTTGTTGGAAAATTGATCAAAACATCTAGTTTTACCCCTTAAACACTAGATAATCTATACCATTAATAACATTCACCTAGGAGGAAGAAGACTCTTTTTGAGAGTCCCCTTGGCAGAACTGCTCCCTAATACCCAAGTGAAAATAAAAATAATTTGTTTTAAACCACGACCTAACTATTTCAATAGATGGTGGTGCAACATATTCACTAGAGTGAGGAAGGTAATGTGCTCCAATTGCATTCCTAAACGTGCTTACCCCCACTTCTCCATAAATACCACCAGTAAGGATTGAGAAGGAAACCTTAGAATTTTCAAGAGCTTTGGCTGAGTTCCAAAACTTGAGAAGGTATTCCTTATACATGTTTGGAGATCTGGTAGATGGTTCTCTAAGGCAACATTTGGAAATAAAATCAGAAACACATTTGAAGGTTTCTTTGTTAGTGTGCTCTGGGTAAGAAGAGCAACCTCAATGTTTGTGGTAGGATTGAAATCTTCAAGATTAAACCCACATGTGTTTGCAGCAACAAAGGGGTTGTTCTGTTATGGAGATTTTTGCTTTGGGTTTTACCATTATGTGATTAGGGTTTTGAGAGTTTGATTTGTTTTGGAGGGTTGATTGTGTAGGTTCTTGGTGAAAGAATTGTTTTTTGTATATGAGCAAGTGAGTTTGTGAATGGTGAATGAGATTTATATGATTTGTTACTTTTACTCTTGAGGAATTGATTACTGCCAAATAGAAGTTATGCATTTGTGAGAAGTTTTAGGATTTGTTTTTAACATGTGTGTTAAACTTTGTATTTAATTAAATTTATCACAACATTCTTCTGACACCAGTGTACAGCCGTCTATGCACTGTCAAAGTAGGCGAGAGAAAAGGTGAGGTCATTCGAACGTTTGAAATTCATCTTTTAATAAACTTTTAAATTAGTTAACTTCCTTTGTAAGAAATCACTTAATAAAATTATTAATTTTGAAAATCATTTTTGTTTTTGAAACTGACCTTGTGATTGATGTAAAGAAGCTGAACTAGGTTCAGGTTTGGTGTTAGATTATGCTGAACAGATATTGGTGATTATTATCAACATACAAGCTCCAACGAAGGCGACAAAACCACACATGATCATGTAAATCCATGAATGAGAAATATGTGATTGCTCAATTACTTCACTCAAGAAAGCTGAAGAATTAAATCAAAATTATAGTTTAGAAACTAAACTGAAGATAAAACAAATTAGTTTTGTTTAGTTCTTAGTGTGACCAATGACAAAGCTCTAGCGAAGGTGACAAAATCACAAATGCGCATGCAAATCCATGAATGAGACATATGTGATTGCTTAGTTACTTTACTTAAGCAAGCTAAAGGTTGTGTGCCTGATCTAAACTGACCTTTGTAACATATAAATTTATTCAGATTCTGGTAAAATACTGATCCTTCAGTTATCTTCAGTTAGTACTGAAGGCTCAGGTTTTGGATCAATTTTCAGCATACCTAGTTCAACAATCAATCTTTTGAATGTTTGTTCATCCAAAGGCTTGGTGAAGATATCAGCAAGTTGATATTGAGTGGGAATGAAATGTAATTCAATGTCCCTTTTGAGAATATGATATCTGATATCAATATGTTTTTTCTTGAGTGCAGAGCTGATGGTTTGGATTTAATAGCACTTGTTATCACAAAATATAAATAACCTTTCATATATGATATCATAGTCAGTGAGTTGACTCTTCATCCATAATGTGTTGGCACAACATCTGGTAGTAGCTACATATTCAACATCAGCTGATGACATAGCTACAGATTGCTGCTTTTTAGCACTCCAGCACACAAATTTGCCTCCTAGAAACTGATAAGCACCTGAAGTGCTTTTCCTTTCATGTACCTAAATATTTTATTGATAGTAATAAGGTAGGATTCCTTAAGATATGCTTGATATCTTGCATGGAGACAAGATGAGAATTGAATGTCAGGTCTGCTAGCAGTCAAATTAGTGATCCAATCATACCTCTATACTGAGTCTCATTTAAAACTTTTCCATTGAGATCAGGTCCTAACTTGTTAGGGGGTACCATTAGAGTTTTCACTGATGAACCATTTATGTCATACTTTTTAGCAGATCCTTAACAAATTTTTCTTGGTTGATTGTAATGCCTCTTTCAGATTATTTAACCTAAAATCCAAGGAAATAGGTAAGGATACCCATCATGCTCATTTCGTATCTTTGAGTCATCAGTTTAGCAAACTATTTGCCTAATTTTATGATGGTGGACCCAAGGATAATGTCATCAACATAGATTTATACCAAAATCACATCAGTTTGTGTTTTGTAGACAAATAGAGTGTTGTCTATCTTGCCTCTTACAAACTTGTGTTCATGTGAGATAGGTTGAGTGAGTTTCATACCATGCTCTTGGAGCTTGTTTAAGTCCATAAAAGGCTTTGTCTGATTTGCACACATGGTTGGGAAACTCACTGCTCTCAAAACCTAGAGGTTGTTTGACATAAACTTCTTCTTTTAGTTTACCATTAAGGAATGCACTTTTGACATCCATTTGATAAACTATGATGTTCATGTAAGTGGCAAAGGCAAGAAAGATCCTAATTGCTTCAAGTCTTACAACATAAGCAGAGGTTTTATCATAATTTATGCCTATATGTTGATTGATGATTAGATCAAGCATCATTGCCGTATGATTACAATGCCAGATTCATCCCTTATTGAAAAGGGTTGGATTTGTATCATGTACTGAAGTATCTTCAGACGATAAGTGTTCAAATATCTGAATATCTTCAGTAGTATGAGGTTGTCAATGAATTGTTTTTATTGTAGTATGTTTTAATGTTCATACTACCATGTTTAAGAATTCATCATTGAAACAATGATCAATTTTGATCATGTGACCAATTGATCATCTGACCATATTAGGTCAGATGAGATTTGCTTAGTAACATTATTTTCTTTCATAAAGTTTTGATGAGAGACTCTCAGTTGTTGAAAGCGTTTCAGTGTCTATGCTGTAGAGCTACACCTTTTTTTATTAATCTAAACAATATATTTAGCATTACAGATTTGACTAAAGCTAAAGAGATTGTAGATTAGACTATTTTCAGGTGCTTCTTTTATGAAAACTATACCATAATTTTACATAACCATGACCTTCAATGGTGGATGTAGAGTCATCTTCATACATTACTTCAGGTCCTGGTACTTCCCATATTTGTGCAAGTAACATTTAATATAAATAATGTGCTTTGAGCATCCATTGTTCAAAAGCTAGAAGGGTCTTTGTGTTACATTGCACAAATAGGTTCAAAAATGGCTAGTTTTGTTTAGAGGCCCACCTTTTAGTGGGAGTCTTTGATTCTTTAACAGTTAGGATATAGTCTTATTTGCTCCGCTTTTTTTAGCTTTGAGAGATTCCCCCTTCCTAAACACTCAATGTCATTGTGATCAGTTGTGGTATGAACATTGCTACCATATGTTTTACGATTTTTTGTGACATGCTGAGGGGGGTTTCTAGCTTTATTCCTCTTCTAAGAAATAATCCTATTATGACTATGAGTATCATGATCATAACTCCCACATCTAACCGCGTATGGATAGTATACACAGTCATCATATTGATGGAAGGAAAGGGTATTTCTGGTCTAGAAGGCCTGGATCTTAAAGAAGATTCACCCTGACTAGTGTGATGCTGAGAAGTCTTTATGGAAGACATGAATTCAGCATGATCACATGTTCTGTGATCAGTTCTCTTGCATTTTTTGCAAAACAGAACATGAAAACAATTCTCAGAGAGATGATTGTTTTGCCCATAAAGTTTACACTTATTTTAAATTGAATATTGTATCTAGTTTGGGGGGGGGGGGGGGGGGGGGGGGGGTTGGGGGGTTATCAGTGGGTGATGTGATATTATGAGAACGTGTGAATGGTGGGTTCTAGATGAAGATGACTTGTCTTACTGCTAAGTGTAATTTGTAGTTTCTTGAGTTCTTTCATCACAGTAGCTAAGGGAGGGTCATCTTCAATTTTTACATTCTTTAACTTGCCAGTAGGAGCTGAAAAAGTTTTTAAAGTTGAAGTACCTTTTTTATTATCCTTAGCAAGGGCTGAGAAGGTCCTTTAACAGACATTTTAAGGTTTTTAGCTTTGAATGTAATATGACTGCAAATTGATTTGATAGTCTTGTCTAAAGACAGGTTTAGCACCAGCTAGCTTCTCCAGTGGAGGAAGAGGGGTGCTACAGACTAAAGATTCATCCTCTAAATCATAATCAATCGCTAAAGAGTCAGAGACAACAACTGAAGGATCAGTTGTGTTTCTTTGTGACTCATTTGAGGGTACCTTACCAGTATTATGATTTGGCAAAGTAAATCTTTAGCTTTAGATAACTAGTTTCTTACACTAGTAATAACACATTTGAGTTATCTTTTGAGGACTTTATAAATACCAAGGTCTTTGGCCCAAAACTGGAGGTTTCTTCATGAGTTGGTTAAATCCTAGGATTCTTCTTTGAGTAGAATTTGTTCACTGATACACTAGGTTTACTTTATTAGAAGCGGTTTAGCCATGTTCTGTAATACATGTTAGCTCTTCAGTTCCTTTTCTTTAAGCTTTGATGCTCTTGAAATCTCAGTGTTTACATGCTGCATGGTGAGAATGAAGTAAGTGTGCTTTTTTTAATACAAAAGCGGTTTCTTTGCATGTATTCAATTCTTGAACAAGATTTCTATGTTTTGACAAAAGTTGTTTCTTTGTTTTCAACATAGTTTAGATCAATACACAAATAATCTAGAAAGGATTTTCTATCATCATTATCTTCCATTTCAAGAAAAGTGTGTACATTTTGTATAGAGAACTTGACCCATTCACCATTTCTGGCACTTTCTTTACCAATAGAAACTCTTGCTTTATTAGCAAGTACCATGAAGCATTGAATTAATTGCATCATTTTCCTTTGATGACACTTCTTTCTTTATCCCATTCATAATTTCAACAAAAAGACCTTTGTTTTTTTTGCCTGAAGATAATTAGAAGCGAAGCACTGAACTCAGAGAGCCAGTTTAGAAAATGACCAGTTTTGGAACGAGTGGGTGCTTTGGAAGACCCACCTTTTGTTGCCTCTTGGCTGGACACAAAGGGTTGTTTTGAAGAAGTTGAATGCTTCTTGTGTCCAGGTTGAGCTTCAGGCTTTATGCCTTGGGAAACCCTCTCAACATTGGAAGAGGGTTTAGGAGCTTTTGAATACCACTGGCTTAGCTGCAGAGCATATAGCCAACATGTAGTCTGTGAAGGGAGGTCCTTCAAGTTGGTTGGGCTTCAGTGTCCAAATGTTAACACTAAAGACTTGAGTGGGATAGGGTGTTACATCACCATCTCCATATCCTTCCTTCATCTTGTGCATCATTAACAAAGATAAAAATTGAGTGTAAGGTACAACTTTTTCCCTTGGTTTCTTGTTTAGTTTGATGATGATGTCTTCCTAAAAGATACTAGCATAGTCAATGTTGATCCCATTTGCTAGACTATACAGTATAATGGCACCTTTGTTGAAAATTTGATCAAAACCTCCAGTTTTACCCCCTTAAACACTGGATAATATGTGCCATTAACAACCTCTACCTAAAAGGAAGAAGAATCTTTTTGAGAGTCCCTTTCGCAGAAACTGTCTCCCTATACCCAATTGTTTCAAACCATTGCCTAACTATGTCAATAGATGGTGGTGCAACATATTCACTAGAGTGAGGAAGGTAATGTGTACCAATGGCATTCCTAAAGGTACTCATACTTCTTCATAAATACCACCAATAGGGATTGAGAAGGAAACCTTAGAGTTTTCAAAGAGCTTTAGCTGAGTACCAAAACTCGGCAAGGTATTCCTTATACATGTTTGGAGATCTGGTAAATGGTTCTCTAAGGCAACACTTGGAAATAAAATTAGAAACACATTTGAAAGTTTCTTTGTTAGTGTGTTATGGGTATAGAAGAGCAACCTCATTGTTTGTGATGAGGATGATATCTTTAAGATTGAAGCCAACTTGTTTTGCATCAACAAAGGGTTGTTCTTGTTGTGGAGGATTTTGCTCTTGGTTTGCCATTTGATGTGATTAGGGTTTTGATGATTTGATTTGTTTTGGGGTTTTATGTGTGTGTTCTTGGTGAAATGATTTGTTTTTTTTAGAAGTGAGTTGTGAATGGTGGAATGGGTTTATATGATTTGTTACTTTTCACTTTTACTCTTGAGGAATTGATAACTGCCAAATGGAAGTTATGTATTTATAAGAAGTTTTAGGGTTTGTTTTTAACATGTGTGTTAAACTTTGTAATCAATGAAAGTCATCACAACATGCTTCTGACACCTAGAATAATGTACAACCGTCGTTGCACTGTCAAAGTAGGTGAGAGAAAAGGTGAGGTCATTTGAACTTCTGAAATTCATCTTTTAATAAACTTTTAAATTAGTTAACTTCCTTTGTAAGAAATCACTTAATAAAATTATTAATTATGAAAATTATTTTTGTTTTTGAAACTGACCTTGTGATTGATGTAAAGAAGTAGAACTAGGTTCAGGTTTGGTGTTAGGTTATGCTGAACAGATATTGGTCATTATTATCAATATACAAGCTCCAGCGAAGGCAAAAAAAACCACACATGCTCATGCAAATCCATGAATGAAATATATGTGATTGCTCAGTTACTTCACTCGAGAACGCTGAAGAATTAAATCAAAATTATAGTTTAGAAACTGAACTGAAGATAAAACAAATCAGTTTTGTTCAGTTCTTGGTTTGACCAATGACAAAGCTCTAGCGAAGGCGACAAAATCACAAATGCTCATGAAAATCCATAAATGAGACATATGTGATTGCTTAGTTACTTCACTTAAGCAAGCTAAATGTTATGTGCAAGAACTGAACTAACCTTTGTAACATATAAAATTTCTTCAGTTTCTGATAAAATATTGTCCCTTTGAATGTGATATAAGGTTTATCAAGTTAAACTAACCACATTTCATGGCAACAAAGTAAGTTTTAAACAGATATATATGAAGAATATAAAGAATAAGTTTAAAACACGCAGAATTAACTTTTCAACGTATAGGTTCTTATTAGAATCAAATAAAGAATCTATGACACGCCTTGCTTGCGGAATAGCAAGGTGGTTGAATGAAAATTGGGGTGTTATCTCCTTCGAACTTAAACTCTAACCAAAGTTAAGAGAGTAAGAAAACAAACTACTTATGACTAAACTGAAGCTTCAGCTTTCAGTAGTACCGTTCAGTTTGTTTGAGAGATAAATGAACTCTTTAATGTGTATCTCCCTTTCCTTTTATAGACAAAGGGATTATGGTTTACAAGTTAACCTAGTACGTGTGTCATGCATCCAATAGGTGGTTGGGATACCATTTAATGCATACGTGCTCTAAAGTACCAGGTATAGTCCTTTAAAGAAAGTTGTTGTACTTCTATACCAACTTTAGAAGTACCTTTTCTGAAGGAGATTGCTTTATTCCTTTTCACATAAAGCAATCTTTTTCCCGCCTTGTAAACCTTCTAGAAGTGAAACAAAACGTTTAAGTCTTCTGTTAAGGAGATAGATAACGTTCAGCTTGGAATTGTCAACTAGGCTGAACTGAAGCTCTTTACATAGGCCTTCTTCAATTTCTGATCCGCTGCATAAACTGAAGTGAAGATACTTCCCAATCTTCTAAGTGCCTGAAGAGCTGAAGCTGAAGAAACTTCAGTGACTCAAACTGAAAGACTTCAACTTGAGTAAAACTTAGGGGATTTTATGTTTAAATCTACTGAGAGACTAAAGGGCTCAGGAACTGACCCAATAGTTTCCATCTATAATGAAGGTCCAACCTGTAGGTTTCCAACTATATCCAACATTAGTGAAAACTTTACTCGTAGGTTTCTAAACTTTCTTCTTTTTTCTCTTTACAGATTTAGATTTAACATGCACATTGACATTATTAACATAATCAAGAACACACAAATCATGAATTGCATCAAACATACATTCATTATATGTAGCACAAATAAGCTCAGAATTCGCATTTAAAACAGAATGCTTAACATTTGCATTACAGACAGGTTTAGAAACATGATTCTTTTTATTTAAACTAGATTTAACGCTCCTAAGGTGATATTCTACTTTATTATTCTTATTGCTACTTGTTGGTCATGAGATCTTATTTTTCTTTGTATTGCTTGGAGGCTTTGATCCGCTAGCACTAGTAAAATTGATTACTCATGTGGAAGCCAAAAAAGATTTGTTAGAATCCTTAGTTTTGCAATATTCAACCTACTTTTATGTGTTACTTGATGAGGTACTAGGTTTTGCAAACCTAACTTTCTTGTTTTTGTTTATTGGTGTAACTGCAATCAGCTTCTCACTTTGTTTGTTTAAACTAGGGCATGTAGCACTAACGTAAACTAGCAACTCTTGAATTCGTTTAGCAAACTTACATGCAGAATCTAAGTCATTATCTAAAGGCCTTAATTCCCTAGCTTGTTTAACTATTTCATGAAGTGTGTTAGCATTTTCCTGTGTGTGTTTAAGATAGTCTACATGTGCTTCTTTATTTCTTAGCAGTTTAGGAGAAAGAGGTTCGAAATCTAACTTATACATCCTCGGGGCAATTACTTTGGATATATTATCAGATTTATTACCCTCAGACATACATTTTCCCATTAAAGTAGCAATATGTTCCTTTAATTTGCTGATTGAATTGTCTTTTGCTTGTAAATGAGCTTTCAATTCATTTATTTTTTAAAATGCAGGAAACTTAGGAGCATCCTGTTTCTTTCGAGGTTGATTATATTGAAAACTTTGTTTATATTGTTGCACTTTGATTTTAAGAAAAATACATTTGTTTTCCATTTTGGCACATCGTTTTAAAAGTTCATCAAAAATAGCCTTTTCAACCATTTTATTTTTTTTCGAAAGCTCAGCCTTAAGTTCAACACACTCAGAGTATTCATCAAGAAACCTCTTTTCCATACTTTTATAATCAAGAATTTCAGCTAAAGAATTCACATCAGTATGCACAAGATCTTGAGAAATTATTAGCTCTAAGAGTCGATCATTTTCAAGCAAGAGTTCTTTCTCTTCAATATCAAAACTTTTCCTTTCTACTAAACATTTGGCAACCTCGGTTTCCATTTATATAAAAACTTCTTTCATATCAGTAATTTCTTTATGAAGACCTTGATCAAACATGCGAAAATACTCTTTTAAAGTTTTAACAAAAGGTTTGACATCTTTGTCAAAAGCTTTCTGAATTTGTTTAAATCCTCAAGAACCCTCATTCTGACTAGTTACCTTGGTACGGACAGTTACCACATTTTCAAAATCATTCACATGATTTCCCATTTTATTAAAACTATCTTTAACTAAACTAATTATAGGAAGTCCACGAGGAATTTCCTTTAGAACTGGTTCATGTTGAACTAGTGGTATTTCAGAAACGGGCTTTGAAATAGGTAACCAAAATGCCTGTTCTGCAGAAAGTTGCTTTTGAGGCACAAAATGCTTAACAAAATGCTCAGGCAATTTATTCAATGCAACATAATCAATGGGTGCAATATTAACTTTCTTTTCTTTCATGATTTGATCATTTGTGTTGCCACAATATAAAGCATGTACTTTCCTTTGAGCTTGAGACAAATACAACGGTTTTTGATAACCAAGTGTTGTTTTGTGACTTTCGTCATAAAAAGCTTATGGTTTTGTTAACATATGCATCGTTTGCGTTGATTGGCCCATTTTGTAAACCACATTATCTAAAGCCTTCTTTTTCTTTTCTAATTCTATGATCTCTTCGAGATATTTATCCTCTTTTGTCTTAGATTCCATTTTTAAAACATCAACCGTTGTTGACAAAGTCTTGTGACTTTCAATGGTTGCATTGAGTTGTACTTGTAAAGAATGAATTTGGTTTTCAAACTCCGCAAGCTTTTCATTTTTGTCAACAGTAACCTTTCGCAATTGACTATCAATATATTTTTCTCTATCATTTAAATCAAAATTTTATCTTTCTTTAAAAAAATTTATTTGTTCTTTGTATCTTTCAAGCTCAGAAGTTAGTGACTTATTTATGATTTTTTTTCTTTATCCACCTTATTACATTTAGCAACTTGATTGGTTATCTCTTCAATCACTGGCATTATAATTGCATCGTGTTGTGCAAAAGAGGAAGTATCTTGAACTGATGATATCACAAATCAAGTATCTAAATGAGAATCTAAAGAAAAACTAGAAAGATAAAGAGAGGTGGATGATCACTTGTAAAGAGAGAAAGTAAATAAAATTAGTTTGTATAACAAATGACCAACACCCACTTCATGGGATGAAGAGAGCTTTTATACCCCTTACAATGGCCGGTCATGGGCTTATGTGCCATGGGCTTGGCCCTATTAGCTTAACTTTTAACCAAACGATTAACTACGAGCTACGAGATACTATATTGGTGGTGACCGAGTCTTTTCTCGATTCCTAACAATCTCCCCCTAAGGGAGATCACTCCAAATTACAAAAAAACTTAAGCCTATCATTCTATGAAAGTCGTCGGTCTTGCTCGTAGTCTTTATTCTTTTATCTTTATCTTGTATCAATATGTAGAGAGCTTGATCTTGAGCTTGTTCCAACTTGCATGATAAACTGTGATCTTTAACTTCTTGAGTTCATCACATTTACACCATCACTTCAACATCATCTTGAATCTTGAGTTCATCACATGGACTGACATGCTCATACTTTTTGCTTGACTTGAAAGCTATTGAATAATCTCTCTTGGAATGCTTCATCTTGAACACTTAATGACTTAAAGGAAGATCTTTTGAGTATCAGAGCAGCGAAAGACTTGAGTAACATGTACTTGAGCTTTCATCATGTCTTTATATTTGATAACCGAGTATGAGCATGCGGTTATAAACTTGAATCTGCTAGAACTAGGTGTCTCCATATCCATCTTTACATGATCCTGTAACAAAACAGTTAACAATAAAGCTTGTGGACTAATATGGCTTTGTCATTCGCCCGGGTTTGGTTTGATTAACCTCCGGTTCCATGAGGACTGGCTTGTGATCTGGTAGATTCAAATTAAGAAGAATCTCCTTGACAGGATTTCCAGCTTAAGCATCGGATCTTCTAATGTGTGAACATCGGAATCACCTTACTTGCTTGTTCTCTTTACCGAAACATCTCAAAGCAAACATCATAATAAGAGTGAATCGGTTAGTTACTATCTTACCGATTGAATCGTCAATTCATTATACTGGACCGAATCGATATCCAGTTATCACAAGTTTGATACATATAGGATCTCACAAGTCACCTATCGTAATGCTTGTTTGATGTTGGCACTGGTAGGATTTCCATCGTCACTGTGAATGCTATGAAGCATCACTTTGATGTTTTGGCAAGATCAGTAGGATAATGCGTAGGACTCTTGATATTTGCTTGTTTTCACAGTGTATGAAAGACAAGTATATGATAGATAGTGTCCTAGTGAGATTTATGGATGATCTCGTTTGGCTCTAAACTCAATAGTGCACTTTAGTTTTAGTGATCGGAGGCTAGAGTTTACTGCCACCTTTTCAATATCAACTAACTCGGAGTGAGAAAGTCAATAGATAACGTGTTTAGTCTTCGTGATAATTGAAACATAAATCTTTTAATAGATTTTGAGTGGCTAGGAAGGGTTGTGCAATGCATCACTGGGTCCATGATTTCTGTCTTCAATGTCAGGAATCATCATTGTGATTCTGACAGCATATGTATTGACCTAGTTTCTGCCTAAGTGTAAGGAGGGCTTCGTTTTTTTCACCCTTTATCTTTACATTTAGTTTTCATTCTTCAACCCCTTCAATGCTTACCAAGACTTCATCACTAACACCTTATTGGGTTTGTTATAGTGTTAGCTCTGTCTTAGTCTGCATTATTCCCATTCTCATTTTTACTCCTTTTATATCATACTTAAGGACTTCTATTCTATCTAATGGAATGTCCTTGGGTAGATCCCTCCGATTTTGACTGGATCATGGAACAAATACCTAATCTTAACCACCTTATAACTTCATAAAATTACGTACATAGTCACTCTTTTAGGTATCTCCATTGTTGCCATTAAAACCATTTTGAAAAACCGATCAAGGTACTTGTGATATAAATCAAAGCCGTTGTACCTTGATGTTTTTATCTTTTGGAAACGCTCCCCCTGCATATGCGCATCGATTATCGAAAGTGTTTTGCACATACAAGGGAGAATCCAACACTCGAGTCCTTTTAGATCACGTTTATTAGTTGCATAGTTTTTAATCACATTTTCTCCCCTAATCTAAAATGTCAAAATCTTTTGATATTTGGGATATCAATTGATTAAAACTGTTTGGGAGAGAGATGTTTCTAATTAGCAAGCTTATTTGGAACATTTTAATGCTCCCCCTTAATTATCGAGGGAAGGATATAGTGTTAAGTACATATTTTGAAAGATTTTGAATTTAATGAAAAGTTCATGAAAATTTGTACTTAACACATATATTATAATATATGTACACTGCATATTTATATATTATACAAGATAATATATTAGATAGGACCTAACATGTTTAACCTAAGTATGACCTAGTCATACTGTCCTTTGCAACAGTCGTTTGTCCGTCTCTATTTTCCTTCCACCAACCAGCACTTCTAAGCTTCTCATAATTCTTCTTTTGAACAGTTGATCATCAATCTTGTTCAGCATGATACATGTGCGTCTCTTATCCTTATCTGTCCACTCCCTCGTAGGTATGTCTTTGTTGTAACCAAGCTAGAAGTTTTGCAGCCTTTGATGAAGGATATTACGAACAGATTGTAGAGTCCCGTCATAAAACTTGTGAATCTCATCAACTGATTAGCTTTCTTTTGTTCTTGTCTTTATTAAATAACCCCCGTGGAGCAAAGTTGGAGTGTATGGTTCTTTGACTGAGATATGGGACATGTTTTTTCCCCCCTTGAGTAATGGTTAAGTGAGCTTTCTTTAATAACTGTCTTCAACACCTAGCTGAACATCTTCAACCCTGTTCTGAACAATGATTCTTCAGGTGAACATTTTTAGAGCAGTGACAAAGTCCATAATCACATCACCTTCTAGGTTAAAGAGCTTGTTTTGAGCAATCAAGAGAAGCATGTCTTCAATGTCATTTAGGTGTAAGTCTGGAAAGTCACCTTCTTTGAACTTGTAAAGTTTCTGATCAGCTCGCTTTACTATAATTTTTTCCAAGTATCCATAGCCAGATTTCTTCTCAATCTTAACACTAACAACACTTAAAATTCTCATGGTTGAGAAAACTTTATGTTTGGATACCCGATTGATCATAGCTCTGTAGTATTGTTAACGTTCTGGTGCCCAGTGATATATTCCAAGAGCATCATCCTTGTCATAGGCAATTATGAATGGACTCCACAGTGTTGGAAGCATGTCTTCAATACCTTCAAGTGTATATCTTGCAGCTGGTGTCTTGGTAATGGAAGAGGAGTACTGTCTTTCTAAACTTCCTGCTTTCAAGTATTCAAGATCGTTATTAAAGAAGAATTCAACATGAATTGTAAGTCGACCTTCTTTATCTTATAGGGGTAAAGGCTTGCTCATATCAACTGGACGTTGCACAATAGCATTCCTCCATATTGTATTCCAGTTCAACACAACTTTTGCAGGTATCTTTGAGTAGATTAAATACCGGACCCACTATACATGCTCTTGTAATCTTGTCTAACTTGAGACGATTCATGGCAAATGCAATAAAGTCAATAGGAGTGCTCATCAACTCATCAAACGTGAGTAGAGTCTTCTCAGCTTGTATCATCTCATTAAACCATGAATGTTCTAGAGCGTTATCAACGGTTTTGATTGTATTCCAGTCTAAATCAAGTGCCTCATGCCTTGGAGATTTCTTGAACCAATCCTTCTTTGGAATCATTGGAATAGCATCTACTTGTGGCTCATCGGCATCATTAGCCACATTGTTAAGGTTTCGCTCTTCAACATCCATTTGCACTACGTGCTCAGGTTCGTGGACTAATTTGTCTGCAAATACAAATTTACCAGTTTTGGATGGAGTTTTACCTTTAGCGGGTTCCTTAGATTTCAAGGATTTCATTAATCGTTCAGCATCTTTTCCAGTTCTTCTTTTTTTCTTCCATTGGTCGTCCAGCAAGAGGGTCTTAATCTTTGTCATCATGCTGTCTTTTCCTCTAAGACGCAGGATCCACAGCAAGTCTATCCATGTCATTTACCTCCACAAGTAAAGACTGTATTAGTGCATCATATAGTGCCTTATGTGCTGGATGTTTTTCATGTGACTTGGATGCCATCATTATTCGGAACAAGATGTCCTTCTGCTTGTGCTCATCTTCAGTAGCTTGATCAAATGGTGTTGTTGAGTACTTTGGCATGTTCTCCCTGGCAGCATGTTCTTGTTTGATCTTAATGATATTGAAAATATCTTTCTGAGGGTATTGCTGAATAAGTTCTTTAGTATGCCTTTGGAGCACCTTTTGAAGTGTGTCTCCCATACTTGATCCAAGATAGTTGTCTACATCTGATGGTACCTGAGATTTGATTGATTCAAGGATTGCTATATAATTATCAACTTGTTTGAGCTCTTTAACATCTTTTTCCAATTCAAAAACTCTTTGCATGACAACAGTAAATGATGCAGAGTCAGGAATTGGAGGAGATGGAATTACTGTAGCTAGTAGTGGAGGTGCTGGTGGTGTCGACAGTGGTATTTATGTTGGTTTAAGAATAAAAGACACTTTGACATCATGAAATGGCTCTTGCTGAATATTAGGGACTTCTTGTTGGATTTGAATATCCAACAAAGAGTTGATCTTTACTTTGGCATTTTTTGGAATGGTATCGATAAGAGATGCATTGGGGGAATTGCTTAAGAATTGATTAGCAAAGTTAGATGACAAAGAATGACTAAAGGTTGACTGAAGTAACTCAGACTTATCTTTGTGTGTCATAGAGTCAAGATTCCTGACTTGGTCATCCTTAGGTTGTGCATCTACTGCTTGGTCATCTCCTTTGAACTCTTCATCAGCTTTTTCCTCTTCTGCTTCCTCAACAATATTCATTTTAGCTTCACCCATGACCTAATCTTCATCATCTGTGTCAGTCTTTTCATCATTAGTCTTTTCATTATCTATACTTTCATCATATTGTTCAACATCATCATCAGATTCATCTTCATCGGTAAAGACCCACGGTATGTCTTCTGCTTTCTCATATTTGTCATCAAATAAAAATGTCTCATCATCAGTGGAACCCTAATCATCTAGATCATCTTGAGCTTCACTTTTGTCTTTTGTCTCATCCAGAACCTCTGGTGAAGTACCAGCTCCTTCATCTGAGACTGTAGATTTCCCTGTTGGCTCATATGGAACCTCTGGTGTAATACCAACTCCTTCACTTGAGCCACTAGCTTGGTGTTGAAATCTGCTTTCACGTATGCTAGCCTTGACTGCTTTCTGGGTGTCAATTTCTAACTGTGCTACAACATAAAGCAAATCAATGCCTTTAAGCTTCTGAGACTGATTAATTGATTTCTTCTTTGAGACACGTGGAGTATCTTGTATGACGACATCTCAGGGTTTTGTTCTGATTACCTTTTCTTTTTGTTCATCAGATTCTTCGTCACTATACTTATTCTTCTTTGCCAGATTCTTCTTAGAAGCAATAGTTGCCTTAGTTCCCTTTGCTCCTTTACCTCTTTCTATCTTTATAGGAATTAAACCTGTAGATAGGGAAATGAACATCTTATATGCTTTAGAGATCTTGATCTCATCAGTTATCAACGTATCTGGAATAGACTTTCCATTTACTTGGTGAATCTCTCATTTACTGATGAACTTTAATCTATCCAACATACCATCATTTTCAACTATGTTGTAACGTGAACCCTGTCTCTTGGAAATTGATTTGTGTTAAGAAAGAAAGTGGTGTATGATGACTTTGCTGAACCTGGGATAGGGCATGATCTCACATCTTCTAACCTTTGACTGCCTGTTGTCAATTTAGTATTAAAGATCTTCCCAAATCAAAGCCATATAATCAACATTCTCCTTGTGGTGGATACCTCACAAAATTTCAATTCTTTACGGTCGAAGTCTATCATTGCTTGATATCTTTCCTGATAAGCATTTGTTGATGATAGCTCCAATGGGTTCTCCATGGTTAATGCATGTGATCAGCAAACATTTTTGAAATGTGTTTCAGTTGCCCCTTGTAGCCCAGTTCTAGAAGAAAGTCCATGAGTGAATCATTTGATAGAGGCACAGTGAATTCCTGATTCTGAACTCTTGGATAAAGACCAAGAATCTCTTGAAACAATTCAACATCAATTTGACACGTCTTGTTGGCAATGTCAAACTGGTAGAAAGAAGATTTCTTGACCTCTTTGATAGTGAACCAGAATTGCTGCATGTAGATTTCGGGTACATCAGCAGTAATGAGAAAGGCGTTGTAGCAGGGAATGTTCTTAATGATATCTGATGACATCAAATAACGTTACTTTTATAGCATTATTTATCCAATGTAAATAACCCATTTTGTATAATTATTGTGACACCCGTGATTCGGGCAGGTTAGTCAATCCGTTAGAGTTGGCTAAGTATTTGTGTGTGCTTATTTTGTGCTTTATGTGGTTTGTTTGTGTGTTTAGTAAGCAACTTGAGATGCGTGTTCATCTCATTTTTTATTAGAATGAGTTATTTGATGGAGAATTTCCATTTTTGATCACTTATAGTGATAATGGGAATGGGTGGTATTTTAAGTGAGTTGTTTTGGTTAATATGTGGATGTCTAAGCGTTGGATTAATGTGGGAAGTATGACATTTGGGAAGTGAGTGAGTTTTGTAAAATATGAAAGTTTATAGCAAACTTTCTAAAAATAGGAAGTGAGTTGGTGAAATGAAAATTATATTTAGAAAGTCTAATAAGTAGCGTTTAAGCAAAATAGTTTACCAAATTAGCTTACGTTTTTATAAAACTTACGGTATTAAAGGTAATTAATTAACTAATAAAAGATAAAAAAAATATTTTTTTTATACATGAATAGTAAATACGAATTTTAGAAAAAAAAAGAAAAAGAAAAAAAATAATAAAGCCCAATCCTAGTAGGACTCTAATTAAGGGAATTATCTAGATCCTTTTCTCCACGCTACAAATACAAACCCATAACCCGAGAAAAGTTCTATGTAGAACACTATTTAATTAAAGAACAATCCACTTCATCTATTTTATTTCCATCTAATGGTTTAGATTAATTCATATTTTAATTTAATTAAAAAACCCACTTTCATCTTAGTTTTTTAAATTTAAATATCTCACAAACCGTTAATCGTTACGCAAAACGAAACATACCATCGCGACGAGAATTAAATCATCTTTCTATAGAGGGGCACTTCTATATACTTTCGACGAACTTTTTTTTCAATTATTTTTTTTCAGTCACGTCTGAAAAAATCACATGTGATTTTACGAAATCACATGTGATTGTGATACAAATCACATGTGATTTTCTCAGACGTGACTGAAAAAAAAATTCAGAAAAAAATTTGTCGAAAATATATAGAAGTTCCCCCTATAGAAAGATAAGAAAATACTCGTCGCGATGGTGTATTTTTTTTCGTTACGTAAATTTAATTATACCATCGCGAAGATAATTAAATTATTTTTTTAAATTTTCGCCCAGAAAAAATCACACGTGATTCGAAAAATCACATGTGATTTCTTACATAAAAAATCACATGTAAATTTGTAAATTCACATGCGATTTATGAATTTATGAAATCACCAACGTGATTTTATTACTTTAAAATCAATAGTGATTGAATTTGTGTAATCACATGCAATTTATGAAATAGCACGTGATTTTTAAAAACAACAAATCACAAGTGATTTTACAAATCACGTGTAAATTTTTTTGGCGAAAATTTTAACACTAAAAAGTCGTCAAAAGTATATGAAATCGATTTTTTTTAGTTACGTCTGAAAAAATCACATGTGATTTTATGAAATCACATGTGATTGTGCTACAAATCACATGTGCTTTTTTTCAGACGTGACTGGGAAAAAAAATCGAAAAAAAATCGTCGATAGTATATAAAAGTGCCCCTCTATAGAAAGATGATTTAATTCTCGTCGCGATGGTGTATTTTTTGTCGTTTGACGATTTACCGTTTGCAAGATATTTCATTTTAAAAAAAAGTGGAAAGTGGAGCTTTTAAATTGTTTTTTTATTTGATGAAAAATGGATGGCTAGGATGTGTTCTTTTGTTCTTTGAGATGATATTGTTCTATCATGATCTCACCTCTATGCAACTATTATCTCTACTACATATAAAGAAAATTTGTCTAATTCTTGAATTTTCAACAATTGGCTGAATGTTGAAAATTGAATTCTAATTTCGGAAACAATTGAAATAGGGTTTGAAGGTACAATGCTATCTTCTTTGTTTAGTTTTAATCATTAAATTCAGATGGAATCAATTATTAAGATTGATAATTAGGGTTTTATTTAAAAATCTGTATAAATTAGTATAATTGATATAGTTTAATGAATGATTTGGGATGTAATTATAAGCATGATGGGTGTTGTTCGGTTAGTTATAGAATGCTGTTTAGAACTTGATTAGTTAGGCAGAAGATTTTATGGGTTTGTGTTAGTTCGCTTGTTTTTCTTGTGGATGATGGTAATAGCTTTTGTCACGGTTTCCGTATCGTAGGATGGAGCTCGAGAGTCTAGTTTCCGAAACATTCCGGCCTCGCGAAAGGTTTTTAGTCGGGAATGTACATTCAAGTATGTTGGTCGAGAAAAGTTGTCCAAAGCAGTCAGTTAAATTGGGTAAGATGTTAGTGGTCATATTACGAGTGTGAGTTAAAACTATCCCCACTTTAAAATTTGAATTAGGATTAGCCAACTACTATGGTTTATTCTATATGTCTATTAAAATTCTCCCTAAGGAGCTTTCTGATTGGAGTCTCTAAGTATGGTTTTTAGTGTCCAAACTTTTTAGTGTAGCGAGTCAGATTTCCTGAAGAATGAGTTAGTTAAAAGTGTTGATAGATTATTTGGGGCAGCTTAGAGTGGAAAATAAATGAGTGGGAAAAATCATTGAGATGGATAGTAAAACACATGATATTTGAACCCGCCCGCGCCCCACTGTCGATGTTTTTAGTAAAATTTTATAAAGAGTCAGTAGGTATAGTTTAGAAAATATGTAAGAAGTGACGACTAAAGTTTCTGCATTTTCGGGTAAATTGTTAAGATCTGTGAAAAGTGTGTAAAAATGATGTTAGAGATTAAGGTATTTAGGCTGTGGTGTCGTGGACCATGTAGGTGTAATAGAAACACCTTAGACATCCAATCAATGATTGTTACTTGGGACATAAGTATGTTGTCTTGGTCGTGTTGTAACACCGTGTTTGTTTTGATTTGTTTAGTTTTCGTGCAAGGTTTGGAATTTGTCTTGAAGAACATTCGGTGAGGTTGTCGATAGCCCATTTTGCGCTTATGTTTATCTTGGGGTGAAATGATGTTTGAGTATTAAATATGTTTTGTTTCTTGTTGATAATGTTGTTTTAAATTGAGGCGATGGGTCTTAGTCTGGACTATCGTATGTTATGACTATCTTGCTATGTGATATGGATTTGTGTGCTGTGCGTGTGGACGTCTCAAGGCGAATTGGTGGATTGTTTAGTAGTAGAGTGTGCTGTTCTCATTGCTGTGAGATGTTTTGTGAGCGTGACCATCGTCATTGCGTGCTGGATTATTAGTAAGTGGAGCTTATTGTTGTGGACTGTCATCTTCTTATTGCTGTTGATGTTGTAGTGAGCGTGATCGTCTCATTTTTTGTGGTCTATGTGGGAACCGTTCCTGGTTTCCCTTATTAGTGGATCGTGGGAACACTTCCGTTCCTTATTTTGATGTTGGTGCTTAGTAACCGTCCAACATGGTTGTGTGTGTGGTGAATTGCATGATAGTTTGTATGATAGTTCGTTGTATGTTCCTGCTTATGCTATGTTTTATTTATGCATAAGTAAATTACAAAGCGATGTTATTGTGCGCTGGTCTTAAACCTAATGTTCTCACCAACCTTAATTGCGATATATTTATAAGCATCATTTTGAAGTAGTGAAGCCATCGTAGAAATCAAAATAGAGAGAAGATGGTAGAGAGGACCCTAGTGTTGCATGTGCGAAGTTTCTTCTTTGAGTTTATGTTTTGCTATTGTTTGATGATTAAATGTTTGTTATTGAATTGCTTTAGGAGTGGTTGAAGTCTCAATATGGCGAGAACCGCTTTTTCTTTCTATTAAGACGCTGTGATTTATGATTTGTTTTGGGTATTTCTCATTGACAATCGTTAAAAATCCTTAGGGATACATTTTCTTAAACTTCTAAAGGCTACTTGAGGACAAGTAGGATTCAAGTGGGTGGATATTTGATGACATCAAATAACGTCACTTTTATAGCATCATTTATCCCATGTAAATAACCCATTTTGTATAATTATTGCAAGAATTGTTACTTAATCGTTTGTATTTGAGAATTGCGGTAATTATGGAGTACTTGGTGAAGATTAGCAAAAAGGCACGCATTCTAGAGCTTAAATGAAGACACTTGAAGATACTGACTTTGACATCCTATACGCAGTATCCATCAATGAAGATACGGCGTATCTATGCCTGCACTTCACAAAAGACCACGAAGGATTCAAGATCAATACGCCGTATCCAGAAGAAGTCTATACGCCGTATTCAATTTAAAGTAATAAAATATTTTAGAAGATATCGAACGTGGTCTCTACTCCAAGAAACCCCTGATACGCTGTATCCAAGACATTTGATACGTCGTATCGACCAAATTCCAGACCTTGTAAATAGAAAACCTATAAACGGGTTTTCAGTGTGCTTGATAATATTTTTGATACCTTAACCACAAAAGTCGATTTTCAAAAGAAAAGAAGAGTAGAAGAGGTCAAGAGAAGCTACTCATTCCACAAGAAACACTTTGTAATCTCCTATACTCTAGTAATCGTTCAATTTTTGGTATTATTCGTTTAACTCGGTTAGTTTACCTTGGTTGGATTATTACTCTTGTATTGATTAGGACGTTTGAGGGCTAATACCCTTGGGTATTAGCCATTATTATGAAGATTTAAATGTTTGGTTTGTTTATATCGAATGCTTAATTTATCATTGATTGCTTGTTTATGTTTATCAATTTATACTTGTTTACGTGCTTTTGTATGCGACCTATCATTCAACTGAATCTAGTGATACGGACCAAGTTAGCTAGATGTCGGGATGGCTCTACATATAGTGATTTATATATCTAGACCAATAGGATCACAAATAATGACCTATCTTCGCCTTTAGATTAGTGAGCTTAGTTGGACCGGCAGGTGACCCTTGGGATCAACAAGTACGTTCTTAATCAATTGGTAAAGACTTGGCCATTGGACTACTATATATTAATTAGCCAGTAACAGTAAGTGGGTAAAGCCTCATGAGCTAGGGATTAAACAAGATCACAAGTGCCATTAACCTAAGATAGATCATAATCAGCAAATAGGAAGCCTTATGCGGATGTGTTTAATGGTGACAGATTCAACTGTATAGGTCTTAGGAAGAAGACAACGCCTAAAGACTAAGGAATGATATGCCGGCCTTCCGAGCTAAGTATTTCATAGGCACCAAATAAACAAACCAACGTTCTAATTAGATTAATTATGGTTAATATAGTTTTCTTATATTTGGCTAGACCGCTCTTCTATCTTTTGTTTGTTTGCTTGTGTGTGTTATTGTGTCTTAAGTAGATCTAAGTCACCACAAACCTGTGCCAGTCTCTCAAGCTTAAAACCCCCCTTTTATCCATTAGAATTAGGATTAACATATGTTTAGCATAGGTTTAACATAGAATAGAATTAACATAGATTTAATTAGCTTAGTTTAGTTAACCAAAATATTAATAAAATAAAAGTTTAGTTCTCGCTCTTAGTGATCGACATCCTACTTACCACGAAACTCTATCTGACCGGGTACACTGCCCGTTAAAGTGTTGTTTTAGGTAAAGTCGGCAAAATATAAATTTAAAACTTGTAATCAATAAATACAACCTACATGATGACACATCAAGTTTTTGGCGTCGTTGTCGGGGAGTGAAATTTTAATTTTGATTTTAATTTGATGTTTTGGTTATTAGCATTAGATTAGATCTAACCCCTAGGAGTGTAATTTAGATTAGTGTAAAAAATTTCTAAAATTCTGTATATTAGTGTATTTGCTTGTTTTGTTAGTTTAATTATTTGTGTGTTTAATTATTTTCCATACACTGTTCTGGTCGATAACCTGATACGGCGTATCCACTTCCATTGGATATCGCGTATCTAAGTTTCTTATGCGATACAGCGTATCCGTTCAACAGATTAATACGGCGTATTCAGATTAATCGAATACGGCGTATCGATCGTCTGATACAGTAACTGAGAAGTTTTTCATACTCGGACTTAAAGCTTAAAATTTTATACACGCCTTTTTCTAACTGGTTCTACTGATAATTTTCTGGTTATTTTCAATAACAATGACAAAGGTGATCAAGGAGGAGTTTGAGAAACTAGAATCTCTTAATATCGGTGATGATTCGTCCCCTTGTAATACATCACTTGAAATTTTTTACGAAGAGTTCATCCGGATGAGCAGAATGGATGATGATTTGTTTACCTATGAGGTTGAAATTTCTGGACTTGCTAACATTCCATGTGACTTAAATGAAGATGATGGTTCAGAACAACACATGACAAATGGATCTGGTGATGATTTGGAGTATGATCCATCTGATGTCGAATTTACTAAATGGTTAGCTTCAAAATTCTATAACCACAAGACAATGAATCATTATACCAAGAATGCACTATGGATTTATTAGACTAGAGGTGGTGATGAAGTTAAGCTCACCGACAAAGAATCCTTTAATTCTGATGTTGAAGATGAAGTTGCTGAAATCTTTAGGATCGACACTAATGTATTTGATTTCGAGACACCTACATGCAAAGCTTTTAAGGAATTTAATTATCTTTTATAAATAAATCCAGATTTCCTTACTAAAGTTATTGATGGATTTAAGACTTACAAAGAATATAAGGATGATTGGATATATTAGTGGAATAAAGATGTGCCATGGGTGCATGAAAGACCATGGACAGATAATGGAGCATGGGAAGAACCCATCCCGGTTAGACATCATTGTGAGCCTTTTAATTATAAAATGGATGTTGGGAATGGCCAACCTGTAGCTGGAAAGATGATGGATATTGTAACGGAAGGAACTTGCCTGGAGCTTACATAGTTGGAAACACACTCTGTTACCAAGATTTAGAATGGTACGAAGCCCTGAAGGATAGCAAACTCAAGGAAGAAGCTTTAAAAAATCAAGCCATCATAGAAGGAATGATTGATGAACATGATAAATCAAGTAATAAGGGTTGGAGAAGCTGGGACAACTTTAAGAATACCAACCGTGATAATAATAAAAGTGAGTATGAGATGGAACATGAAGATGAAGAAAGATATAAATTGTTTGATGATCAAGAGCGGTCGGTTTGCAATATAAGAAGATTCGAGATGATCAAGTATTCATTCGGGGATGATGAAGAGTACGTTGCTATAAAATAAAATGAATACGGTGATTTGACGAGTACAAGCAAAGAAGCAATCCACGCATACCAAGAAATATTTCGCATGAAGGATGAAGGGTGGATGGTAACACGCACCGAGTGAAGGATGCTAAAGAAAAAGTCTAACTTAAAGACTAGCTGAAAGAAAAGTACTTCCCGAGAGACAACCCGAATTGTTATTTATTCTATCGAGTCTGTCTTCCCGGACATCAATACGGCGTATCCGCTCCATACCATATGGTTTATTGAATGTCTGAACGTTATCAGTCCTTTATTTTTCTGCATTTAAAAACTGTATTATCAGTTATGTCTATACGGCGTATTCATGCACATGATACGATGTATTTAGCAGACTGACCTGTATTGATACTTTTTACAGCTTTATCCATACGGCGTATTCCAGTTTATGGATACGGCGTATTGGTCTCTTATACAGTTTATTGTTTTTACTATTTATTAACCGTAGGATACTCGAGATAGGATTTTGCATGTTTTTCCTATATTTTGCATAGGGCCTCGCTAGAAAAGAGATCGACAAAGTTGGTGAAGTATCAATCATCTGGAATCCTATGTGTGTTGTAGTCATGCTGGTATCTAGACGCATTTACAACATACAAACTCAACTTGGAGAATCTATCGAGCAAAACATCAGGGGAGTTTCTCGTTCTAATTCTTTTAATTTCTCATTTTTAATGTTTTATCCATACAACGAGGACGTTGTAT
>BQNB010017788.1:0-18541 GCA_026074375.1 Tanacetum coccineum
ACTTTCTTCGGGCATCTTAAGGTTATCGATAGGCTTGGTCTTTAAGTATAAATAAACAAGGAAAGGTAACAAGAGGAAACGAACCTGATAAGAATAACCAAAGCAAAAAAAATCATTCGGTCGAGAGTAACAGTAAACATAAAAATTGCAAAAATGATAAGAGGGGGTATTTATAGGGAGAATGGTGAAAATGAATGTAACACCCCCAGAATCTGGTACAACGCAGCGGAATGGCAAGGTTGGGGTGCTACTTCAGGGCACAAAACACAAGTCACAGAAAACGACCTCAAAAGAGACGTTTTAAGATAAATTTCACATTCGTTATATTAAAATCAGAGTTTACAAAGGTCTCACTCGTAATGTATTAGAAAACATTGTAAAAATGTTTATTTAGTGGTACTCAAATTATTAAGCGTTCAAAAATATATCCGCGCGACTCGAATGCTCCCAATGCTCCACTAGCAAATAATAACCTGAGAAAAACATGCAAAAACGGTCAACATAAAGTTGGTGAATTCATAGGTTTAAGTAAAAGCAGTGTTGAAATAATTTAAGAAATGTCTTTGTAAGAAAAGTAGCGTTACAGTATTTCAAAGTGTTATATCCGAAATCCAAGTAGTGATTCAGTAAATCAAGTAATGTTTAGTAGTGGACCACAAGATCGAAGTAATGGTGGACTAAGTACATATTCCGAAGTCCAAAACAAGTAATGTAGACAAGAGAAACACATTCATCAAGTCTAAGTATATATTATTGCACTAAGCTCATGAACCCGAAGCCTTAACTAGTTTGTGCCCCAAATGTATAGGATGCTTGCCAACAACCTAAAAGTATTCTCAATGTTAAATGCACCATGGTCAACTTGTGACCAGAAATTCCAGGTGGGGATTGTCAGTCCCGATAGATCTATCCACAACACTCGCGCTCACTACAATAGCAATTGACGGTTCATGATATAGTAGGGACTTAATTGGCAATAGTGGTAACTTAGGCAATAATATTCAGGCAGTAATCTGGATAGCATACAGTTTAAAACAAAACACTTGTGTCCGTAGTAAAACAATCATGTAATTCCACCCCGTAGAGTTTATAAAACAAGGAGATAGAAATGGGGGCTATGAACTCACAAAGTATTGAAAGGTAATTGTACTGTAGTAAAATATATGAGTTTGTAAACGAGCATGTATTCCCCTCGCGGGTTTATAAAACATTGAAAAGATTGAAATGCGAGACTATGAACTCACAAAGTCCTTGAAAAGTAATCACATTGTTATAAGATAAACGAGTATGTAAAAGAGTTTGTAAACAAGCATGTATTCCCCTCGCGGATTTATAAAACATTAAAAAGATTGAATTGCGAGACTATGAACTCACCTTAGGAGTGAAGTGACGAAATAATCAGGTAAATGGCAGAAAATGTATCACGGAAATATCCGAAAGCAACCTAAGTAAATATGGGTCGTATAAGTACCAAGTACTTTAATTAATAACATTGAATATAATCTTATAGTTGTTATATCGTACTATCGTTCGGGCTATCATAATTAAAGAGGTCATGACATGACGTACGAGGAGCTAGGATACTTTAAATCGTAAATCCAACAACTCGTCAATACGCCATCCGAAGAGGCCTCATTATGAAATTCCTTAGTGAAATTATGTTCAAATTGTATTTGATAATTAAATACCATGTATTTATCTCCGTATAATCGTTAAATGGTTTAATCGCCTTTGTAAAATAATATTTATAAAGTCTAAACTAATTATAAATATTATTTAAATGATTCCATAAAGTTTTGTAAAAAGTTTTATTAAAAACGAACCAACACTATTCACCTCAGGAAATAGTGCACAAGTTAGAAAATAGTGTGTAACTTTCTCGTTTTAAACCCGTTGTGTACGTTTCCTTCGTTCATGCTTTCGTATTTGAAAGATGTATCAAATAATCGTATTTTTAAAAAGTTAAAATCTGCTGATGAATAGTACTTTTACTATTCATGAATAGTAATAATTTATATAAATTTAATTAGCTTAATCGTATAATCGTCATAACTTATTCGTTTTAACTCCGATTTTAGTGATTCTTTCGAGCACGTTCTTGTAATTGAAAGTTTTATCATATTATTGATGTTTATAAAGTATAAGTTTCTGTGATGAATAGTACTTTTTATAAAAATTGTTTTATAAAAGTATTAACTATCGTAAACTTGTAAATAGCGTATCTTCTTCGTTATTAATCGGTTTTTCGAGTTCTTTATGACCCCTCGATCCTTGTGACATGTAGTATTTTATAAAATCATAAAACATATATGTAAATTTTGAATTACAAAACAGCCCCTAAGATATTTATTTCCAAAATGTGTTTAAAACTTGTTTTTAGGACTTTTTAGCTTTACCACTTTGTTACAAACCCATTAGAACCCTTAATATTTTATGTCTTACATATATTAGCTCCTTTAGGTCATATTTTGTTCAAGATTTCGAGATAACAAGTGTTCTAATCTCACTTTTAATCAAAACCCATTAAAGAAACCCTAAATGGTGATTTAGCTAAATAAAACATATGAACACATAAAATCATAAGTATGAATACATAAAGAGTCTTAGTTACCCTTGATGATATGTAGTATGATGACCAAACAAATCCAAACCCTTGGTTAGATCAAAAACACAAGCTTGCACCAATGGAAACCCTAGATTAGGTTTGAAACCATAATCTTCCAATCTTTGCTCCAAAACTTGCAAATGGTTAACCAATGCTTGTAAACACCTTAGAAGGTCTTAGGAATGATGTGTGTATGCTTGTATAAGTGGTAGAAAAATTTGTATGGATTGTGTAAAGGGGTGTTCTTGAGCCGTGGCATGTATAGAGAGAAATGGGAGAGATTTTTGTGTTTTACACCTTAGGAATGTGTTTTGTATGTTTTTCTTACTAGTTAAGCCTTTATATAGGGCTTAACTAAGGTTAAGAAACTCTAGTTAAGTTAACTAGGGTTAAGTTAAAGGAAAATATCTAAAAGATATTTTAGATAAATATCTAATAAATATCTTATAAATATCTAATAAATATCTTATTAATTAAACGCGAGCTATGACCAAGGTCAAGAAATAAATATGACGTGGTTCATAAAATGATATTTTATGATCATAAGAATAATAGCGAGACATGTCGTAAATTTTTACGATGCTCAAAACGATTAACGAACGCGCGATCAACCGTTGACTCGCGAAACGTCAAAAATAAAAATTATCAATTCTTCTCCAAATTTTTCATAATAAAATACGAAAATATTTATTATCGACAAATAAAATGTTAAATGTCGACACTCACTCACGGAAACTCGTAAAATAGATGACGTCGAAAATGACCTGAAAATACGGAATGTTACAGTCCTTCCCCGTTAAATGAGCCTTGTCCTCAAGGCTCAAGTTGCGACACTTGACGAAGGTACGGGTTCGGAGAAAGATGCGGATATTTCATCCGAAATTGTGTTGATGAAGAGGTGTAGGTTTTAAGGTGATCCTTGCGTTCTCATGTAATCTCAGGGCTCGCTAGAGTATCCATCGAACCTTAACAATAGGTATAAATGTCGGCTATTGATTTTAAAATATCGTTTAATGTCACGATCCCTTGATTACTACAGGTGTCACATCACAAGATGAAACTTGTCATCAATATGGAGTCCTTCCAACGGAATGGCTAATGGATCTTCAGAACAACACTTCTTCAAGTTGGGATATATGAAACGCATTGTGAACCCTGCTCAGCTCTTGCGGAAGCTTAAGCTTGTAAGCAATGGATTCAACTCGTTCTAACCCCTTGAAAAGTCCAACCTATCTAGAGTTTAACTTCCCCCGTTTGGCAAAGCGTACTTCTCCTTTCTAAGGAGATACCTTAAGCATAACTAGGTTGTCAACTTGAAATTTTACAGGCTTACGCCTCACATCGGCGTAACTCTTTTGGCCGAGCAAATATTAAATATCGATGAATTTTCCTAGGGCGACTAGTGATGTGTCTCGGCTTCTTGGCTTAGGATTTGGTATAAGATGACGTCGACCTTATAGTATGATGGTGTAACGGTTTGCTTAGCTATTATGATTGTTAGTTGGTTCCTCGAGATACATACGTTTTATGAAAACGCCCCACAAAATCTAAATAGAAAAATTGTTTCACATGACAAGAAGATTTAAGGTGACTACTCCCAGCATGCATGGACCTTCTTCCTGAACGTATAGATGCTCAGTCTTATACCCAAATATACTAGGTGATCAGACTAAGTATATTATGAGGGCCAACGATGCAATGCCCATATTTTCGTCAAAATGAATGTTATAACTTGCTTTGACTTAACAAAATAGAAGGTATAAAGTTAAGTATTAACGAAATTATTTCACAACGACGGGGGTTGCGGGATTGATAGATAGACGGTGTGAAGGATATACGAGGAGTATGTTAAAAATCACGGGGACGGGGGCGTGAGTCATCTGGTCAATTTGCAAGCGGCAGGTGAACCAATCTTAATCATACGAGAATTCTCAAACAGGCGATACTTTTAATTTAATTAACTAAGCTTACGAGGGTTAGGTGCGGTGAACGTGATAATCTTCTTCCTCCATGACTCGTGCGGTACATGGAGGCTATGCGATTTCGACGCTTTCATTCTCCTCCACATGAGAAACCAATGCAACCATCTACCACGGCGAGCGAATGAAGCCATATCAATGCTCCCAGACTCTACATTCCCTGATGACAGATTCTGATCTCGTTGATATCTTCATGCTAGCGGGTGACAAATCAACATATACTATACTGTAACTGCCCTCATAGATATCCGCTACATGTCATATTCAACGAATCTCTAAGACGACTGTCTAGGGGATCATCCTTCAATGAGGCGAGTCGCGTCTGTATGACTAGATAGACTAGTGGACGTGCAGCGGCAACTTTGACTACTTCACTTACATGCAATTACTTCCAAGTCACATGATCGCACATGTATTGGGGGGGGAGGGGGTATAGGGGGTTTTTGGGGTGTGCGCTTAATACCGAATACAGACGGACGATTAAAGGAAAAGCGCTAGGGGGGGGGGGTTTCAGATGGCCCAACAGGTTGCACTTGTGGCATTTGGAGCACATAACCATTATGGTGATAGTGTTTGTATTAAAATACAACGGCCCTAGATCTGCTGTAATGTTTCTTCTCCCTGTGCCCTGCAGTGTAAGCCCTCCACTATTTTGCCTCTTGTTCGGCTGTTGTTGGTTCTGATTGTTATTAGAAGTGCCATCCTGCTTCCTCTTGTTCTCGGCAGATGGTGATCGTGGAGTATGGTGTTAAATAGACATCTGTACTGCCCGGGATTTGGTCTCAGAAAACAAGATGATATGGTGTGGAGTGGATCATCTGTGGGTATAGCAGAAGGGTCGGCCGGAGCTAGATGCTCCTCCTCCTCTTCGTCCTCCTCATCCTCTCAACATCATCAAAAACTCGTTCATCATCAGATGACTCATTTTCATCATTGTCTCCTCCGTCGGCAGGATAGTCAGCAGGATCCTCCTCTGGTCCTCCTCATCATCCTCCTCTGGATCGGAGTCAGAAATGTAGCCTGATGATAGGGCTATAGGTGAGGCATCAGCAGGTAGAAGCTGATCCTTCATTAGTTCCTCTAGCTCCTCATCAGAAGCTCACTGGAATCTCCATGACTCGAAATTAATATAGGCAGATGTGTAAGTAACCGTCGATGATGAAAGCATGACTGCTTGCAATGAGCAAAACTTAACTTATATAAGTATATTATATAAGACCGGTATGGTAAATATGACTATGCGCTCCTGTCATAAATGAATGATGGTAAGGTATCATATTCGATAGCTTAATGTTTATGCTTCGCTTAGGACCTACGAGCTTGTCGTACTATGATATTTGCTTAATTGTACATTAAATTACCCGGGATTTTGCCAAATAAAAGCTAATAAAATGCCAAAAGAATAGAAAATGTGTGCTTTTGTGTCCAATTGTGCAGGAAAGGATTGAAAAGACAAAAAGAAGCAAAAACGATCAAAAACCAACAAGAAACGGGAAAAAGACAAAGAGTCAAGAGCAAGAGTGAGAAATCAGCCAGAGATCACAGCCGGATCAGCCCGACACAGTCAAAGAAAGAAACAATGAAGTCAAAGACCCAAGATAAAGTCAAAAGGGCCAAAAATGACAAGTGTTCAAAGTTTCAAGGGCTTATTTAGAAGATAAAAGTTTCAAGGACCAAAGTTGCCAAAAGAGAAAAGTGCTTTATAAAGAAGAAAAGAGAAGTATACAAGCACAAGGGGTGAATTTGCAATTTCAGAAACTCCTTTAACACTACAAGTGGGCGGATAGAAGACAAGGACCAATTATGTCAATACTCCAAACATTCAAATAAACACCCCGGCTTTCTCGCAACTGTCTAACAGCTACAACAGCATTTCCCGCCAAAAATTCCCACAGCCCAATCCCGGTTTTTCCCACACCCCGCTCCCTTTTCTCTTATAAAACCTCTTCATACACCTTCACCAATCACAATAAAACATGTGGCAAGCCCTCATTGGCCAGGACACCTCACCAAACCCATCAAACGGCCACAATTCGACTTCAAAAGATCAAGGGCCAGGATTTAAAGGAATCCTCTAGAAATCTTTCCCTCTCTTCACCTCTCCTCTATAAATAGAAGGCTAGGACATCATTTTTCAGTTGTTAAATTTTTGTTTTAAACTTTTACCTTGTAATTTCCCGTTTTTAAGCAATTCTCTTTTACTTCAAGCAATTAAGCTTTTAAGCTCTTGTACTCTTCCTTCTAAACTTGTACTTGTCAATTCTAGTAATATCAATCTATTTTAAAAGTGTTTGTGTTCTTTGATTTCAATTCCAATACGTTTTTGATCAATAAGCTCTAAATAAGCTAGTGTGAGCTTATTGATTCTCATAAGCTCAATATTAGTTAAACTTTGTTCATTAAGCTTTCATTTACTTATTTTTACCTACTCACATTAAAAACATGATCACTTGAATATATTTGAGTTCATTTTGGGAAGCAAAGAGCTAATAAGCTCAAATTTCAGCTTATTGAGTTTTAAGCCTTGGTTTAGAGGCAAGGTGCCAATAGGATCACCTAGACTCTTCACTTGGATGTCTAGGTGAAGAAGACTCTTCAATTTCAGGTTACCTTCTCTTATTTTCAATTTAGCCAATTCATAGCTTATTTCAACTTGCTTATTGATCTAAATTTTTGCACTTAAATCTTGTCATTAGTTTACTTAGTTCAGATTGACTAGCTTTAGTCCTGTTATATTTTTAAATCAAGTTTAGTTTTTTCATTTTACTCTTTATTCTTTAGCTAGAAGTATAACAAGCACACAGAAGAAGTAGCTTATTTTTACTTATAAGTCTAAGGTTTTATAGTTTAAACAGCTTTATTAGGTCATATTAAATAAGAGTAGATAAAAAGCTTAGGTTGTTTTAGCTTTTCTATGGATTTTAAATGCTAATTTGTGTTTGACAGCTTACCTAAGGGAGTGTTTGGATTTGGCTATATTTGACTCAAAAAGTCAAATATAGTTAGTCAATTTAGTCCTATTAGTTGAGTTAGGGTATAAGTTGAAGTTTTAAAAAGCTTTTGGAGATTAGATAGTAGAATTCAAAAATTTAGAGCTTAAAATTTCTTTTCTAGCACCAGGGCAAGTTTTACAGTTTAAGTAAGTTTGGATTTTAGGATTTTATAAGCATTTAAGGCTTATATTTAGTTAAGGCAATTAGAAAAGCATTTAGTACTTTGTTTAGAGTTCTCAATTTGAAGTATAACTTGCATTTGACTGTCCTTGCCAAACACATCAGCAACAGCATATCAGCATAGATTTTTTTCATTTTACTTTTTGAAATCTTTCTATTTCCATGAAAACTTTGAAAAATCCTTATACTATGTATAATAGATACTATTAGCTTAATTACCAAAATAATCAGCACCTAAAGGTCCAAAAATAAGCTTCTTCAAAGCTACTTGAAAAAAGTTCTAAATCAATTCTTTACTAAAACTACACTTTTCTCATGTCAATTTTCTTTCTAATGTTGTTAACTCTAGGTAAATTTTAGTGGAAATCCTTTTCATACTCATCTTAAGCTAGAATAATCATCTTTCAGTTTCAGCTTTCATCAAGTTTTAAGCTCAAAATAAGCAAAAATCCAAAAATCTTGTTAACTAGCTACTTTCTGTAACAGCCATTTATTTTCTTATTTTCTAGCTTATTTTCTTGTTAAAAGTTAGAAGTGTCTTTATTAAAGTTGTTAAGAATAAGCTGTTGAGTAACTTTGTAGTTTTAAGTTTTGTCTGAAAATCATTTTTTCAATAAGCAAATTAAGCTAGCATCGCGGGGTCTAGTTGGTACTTTTCTTTAAGTTCAGGGTTATTCGTTTTAACTGAAGTGTAAATTTACTCAAGTTCACCCGCCTACCCTATTGTTTCATTTCTTACCATTTCTACCCTGTCTTTCTTATTAAATAAAATAGAATTAATATTTTAGTTTATAGTTTTATAAAATTAGGGTTCTTAGTTTTAATTACATAAATTAGGGTTCAATTGGGTTTTTAAAAATTGGGGCTTTTTGTTCATTAATTTTTCTGCACATTTTTAGAGTTAAAAAACCATTTTTTTATATTTTTAAGATTTAAATTGCATTTGTTTTCTTAAATGTCGCATTTTATTTACTTTCGTAATTAGTTTAATTTGTTAATTAGTTGTTTAATTGTGCCTTTAATTTTAGTAGTATAATTAAATCAAAAATATCTCTTTTCTTATTCAAATCAGGATCCAAACTTAAACGAGGTTTCCATTGCACGAGTCATTGGGGAAACGACCCGGGTGATCATACTTACCCGGTTTAATATACGTATTTTATATTATATTATATATATTTTTGAGAGTGAATTTTATCAAGGGTAACTTGGTATCTTTCTTAATTACTCTCGGGATTATATTATTTTATATTATATTTTACGTGTGTATAAACTGCACAATCAGTTTTTGGCGCCGTTGCCGGGGACTTGTGTAAGCGATTCCTTCGTTTTGTGTTTGTCGATTTGGTTTGAAGATCCTTTCGTCCTCGAAAGTTAAATTTTTGTCATAAATTCAAAAATCCAAAAAAATAAAAAATATAAAAAGTAAAATCAACATAAAGTTGGTGAATTCATAGGTTTAAGTAAAAGCAGTGTTGAAATAATTTAAGAAATGTCTTTGTAAGAAAAGTAGCGTTACAAGTAATTTCCAAAGTGTTAATATCCGAAATCCAAGTATGATTCAGAAATCAATAAGTTTAGTAGTGGACCACAAGATCGAAGTAATGGTGGACTAAGTACATATTCCGAAGTCCAAAACAAGTAATGTAGACAAGAGAGAAACACATTCATCAAGTCTAAGTATATAAGTATTATTGCACTAAGCTCATGACCCCGAAGCCTTAACTAGTTTGTGCCCCAAATGTATAGGATGCTTGCCAACAACCTAAAAGTATTCTCAATGTTAAATGCACCATGGTCAACTTGTGACCAGAAATTCCAGGTGGGGATTGTCAGTCCCGATAGATCTATCCACAACACTCGCGCTCACTACAATAGCAATTGAGACGGTTCATGATATAGTAGGGACTTAATTGGCAATAGTGGTAACTTAGGCAATAATATTCAGGCAGTAATCTGGATAGCATACAGTTTAAAACACTTTGAAAACACTTAGAAAAACACTTGTGTCCAATAGTAAAATAAGCAATGTAATTTCACCCTTAGATTGTAACACAATAAAGAATAAAAAGGGGCTAATGAACGTCACAAAGTAATTGAAAGGTAATTGTAAACTGTAGTAAAATATAATGAGTTTTGTAAAAGTCATGTATTCCCCTCGCGGGTTTATAAAACATTGAAAAGATTGAAATGCGAGACTATGAACTCACAAAGTATTGAAAAGTAATCACATTGTTATAAGATAAACTAGTATGTAAAAGAGTTTGTAACAAGCATGTATCCCCCTCGCGGGTTTATAAAGCATGTAAATAAGTAAAAGCGAGGCTATGAAATCTCACCTTTAGAAGTGAAAGAAGAAAATAATCAGGTAAATGGCGAAAATGTATCACGTAAATATCCGAAAGCACCTAAAGTAACATAAATGGTGCGTATAAGTACCAAATAAGATTTAATTATAACATTGAATATAATCTTATAGTTGTTATATCGTACAATCGTTCGGGCTATCATAATTAAAGAGGTCATGACATGACGTACGAGGAGCTAGGATACTTTAAATCGTAAATCCAACAACTCGTCAATACGCCATCCGAAGAGGCCTCATTATGAAATTCCCTAGTAATATAGCACTTTGGTAACTATAACACATATATATTTCTATATAGCTACATCACCAACTAGTTGTGTTTGGAAATTATGTTCAAAAGTATTTGATACTTAAATTACCATGAATTTATCTCCGTATAATCGTTAAATGGGTTAATCGCCTTGGAAAATAATATTTATAACGTCTAAACTAAATTATAAATATATTTAAATGATTCATAAAAGTTTGCAAAAATTATAAAAACGAACCAACATTATTCACTCATGAAATAGTCATCAAGTTAAAAAATAGTGCGTACCTTTTCTCGTTTAAACCCGTTTTGTACGTTTCCATCCGTTCACAGCTTTCGTAGTTGAAAGATGTATCCAAGAATCGTATTTTTAAAAAGTTAAAATCTGCTGATGAATACTACGTTTACTATTCATGAAGAGTAATAATTTATATAAATTTAATTTTGCTTAATGAATAATCGTCCATAACTTTATTCGATTTAACTCCGATTTTAGTGATTCGTTCGAGCACGTTCTTTGAAATTGAAAGTTTTATCATATTATTTGATGTTTATAAAGTATAGTTTCGTAATGAATATACTTTTTTAAAATTATTTATAAAAGTATTAACTAACGTAAATCTTAAAAATAGCGTATCTACTTCGTTATTAATCGGTTTTACGAGTCTTTATGACCCCTCGATTCCTTGTGTCATGTAGTATTATTATAAATCATAAAACATATATGTAAATTTCGAATTACAAAACAGCCCTTAAGATATTTTTCTCCAAATGGTGTTTAAAACTTGTTTTTAGGACTTTTTAGCTTTACCACTATAGTTTTACAAACCCATTAGAACCCTTAATATCTTATGTATTACATATATTAGCTCCATTAGGTCATATTTTGTTCAAGATTTCAAGATAACAAGTGTTTTAATCTCACTTTTAATCAAAACCCATTAAACAAACCCTAAATGGTGATTAGCTAAATAAATCATATAACACATAAAATCCATAAGTATGAATACATAAGATCTTAGTTACCCTTGATGCTATGTAGTATGATGACCAAACAAATCCAAACCCTTGGTAGATAAAAACACAAGCTAGCACCAATGGAAACCCTAGTTAGGTTTGTAAACCAAATCTTCCCAATCTTTGCTCCAATACTGCAAATGGTTTAACCCATGCCTTTGTAAACACCATTAGAAGGTCTTAGGCAATGATGTGTAGTATGCAGTATACATGGTAGAAAAATATGTATGGATTGGTAAAGGGGTTGTTACTTAGGCCGTGGCATGTATAGAAGAAATGGGAAGTTTTTGTGTTTTACACCTAAGGAATGTTGTTTTGTATGTCTTTTCTTACTGGTTAAGCTTAATATAGGCTTAACTAAGGTTAGGCAAAAACACTAGTTAAGTTAACTAGGTTACGTTAAAGGAAAATATCTAAAAGAAATTTTAGATAAATATCTAAAAATATCTTATAAAAATCCTAATAAATTCTTATTAATTAAACGCGATGCTATGACCAAGGTTGAGGAACAAAAATGACATATTCATAAAATATATTTTATTATCATAAAGAATAGATAAGCGAGACATGTCGTAAATTTTTACGATGCTCAAAACGATTAACGAACGCGCGATCAACCGTTGACTCGCGAAACGTCAAAAATAAAAATTATCAATTCTTCTCCAAATTTTTCATAATAAAATACAAAAATATTTATTATCGACAAATAAAATGTTAAATGTCGACACTCACTCACGGAAACTCGTAAAATAGATGACGTCGAAAATGACCTGAAAATACGGAATGTTACATTTATGGTTTAGGGTTTTTGGTTTAGGGTTTAGGGTTTAGGTTTCAGAGTTTTTGGTTTACTATAAAAAATAAATATTACTCAAATTTCCCGCCAAAAAAAACTTTTTTTTAACTGTGAAGGTTTAGTGTTTAGTGTTTAGGGTTTAGGGTTTAGGGTTTAGGGTTTAGGGTGTAGGGTTTAGGGTTTATGTTTTAGGATTTAGGGTTTAGGGTTTAGAGTTAGGGTTTAGGGTTTAGGGTTTAGGGTTTAGGGTTTAGGATTTAGTGTTTAGGGTTCAGGGTTTACTATAAAAATGAAGTTTTACTCAAGTTTTCCCGCCAAAAAAATAATTTTTTTAACTATGAAGGTTTAGAGTTTAGGGTTTAGGGTTTAAGGTTTAGGGTTTAGGGTTTAGGGTTTAGGGTTTAGGGTTTAGGGTTTAGGGTTTAGGGTTTAGGGTTTAGGGTTTTTAAAACCCTAATTAGGGTTTGTGGTTTTTGGTTCATATACAAAGGTTGTTTATGGTCTTCGATTCAAGAAAGGTGTAACACTCGATGTTCGAGAGACGTGAAGTAAAGACTAGCATCTTGGAGTTTTTATTGGACGTGTTGTGTGAGCAATCGTAGATGTGACAACTTAGTCATTAAACTTTCAAGGTTAAAGACTTTCGCTTGTTGCTTTAAGTCATTCAACTAAAAGGTTAGTGTTTCTTTCTTTATACGTGTGTTAATCATTGTCATCAAACTAGATCCATCAATGCGTACTCGTAGTAACTATGGTTTACTAGTTCATAAATCCCAACAATATTATCTTTAAATTGGCTTTAACTTGTAATCAATCGGGATATAAATTAACCACAATCGATCCTACACCTACCTAGTATAATTATTTCAACAAGTACACTCACACGTTGAAGCCTCTCAAGAACTGGGACGGAACTTGAAAGGGACCGAGGGGTTCCCCCCCCTTCCCCCCTCCCCTAAAAAAGAGAATTCAACATTTGAATATTTATAACATTTTATAATGTGATTTTAGTCATTTTGTATACAACAATTTCATTGTAGTGTATATCGCCCCCATTAAAATAAATAGTTTTCAAGTTCGCCCCTTCACAGAAAACGTTCAAGTTCCGTCCCTGCTCAAGACTCAAGGCCATACATATATAACAATCCATCACTTTATTAGACGTGTTGAGTTTCTTGTGATCACGTAGAAGCCTTTAGACCTCTTGGTTTGTGCTTGCGTTTGACATTGGAGGTTGATAAATGCTTAATTATACATATAAATTACCCGGGATTTTGCTAAATAAAAGCCAGAAATTGCCAAAAGGATAGAAAAATGTGTGCTTTTGTGTCTAATGTGCAGGAAAGGATAAATAAAGACAAAAGTGAGCAAAATCAGTCAAAACCGACAAGAAACGAAAGAGACAAGAAAAAGAGTGAAGACGGGAAGTCAAATCTCAAAGCCAGATCAGCCCGATGCAAGAAAAGGAAGTCAATGAAACCCAAAATAAAAGCCAAGGACAAATGTTGACAAGTGTGCAAAGTTTAAAGGCTCATTTGGAAGTTTTAAATTCAAGGGATTAAAGTTGTCAAAAGATGAAAGTTGATTTTAAAGGAAAAATGGAAGTTATGAAACGCAAGGGCTGAAAATGTCAAGATTGAAATTTCTTTTACACTAGAAAAGGGAAATGAGAACGCAGGGACTGATTTCGCAATTACTCCAAAGATTCAAAATATCATACGCGGCTAAAATTCCCTAACAGTCCTATAACAGAATTTCCCGCCAAAAATCACCACAAACCCAGCTTCTCCAATCACCCTTCCCCGCTCCTTTACATCTTCTTTACCTCGTATTAAACCCTCCTCCACATCACCTAGCCCACGTGGCACTCCCTTATTGGCCAGAACACGTCATAGTTATCATCTAACGGCTTGGATTCAATTGAAAAAGATCAAACAGCTGAAAATGGACGAGCTCTCAACCTCTCCTCTTCTATCCTCTATAAATAGGAAGTTTAGTGTTCATTTTGAAGAGTGAGTTAGTTAGTTTTAATTTTTAGTTTGTAATTTTCCTTACTTTTTAAGCATTTTCTTTTAAGTTTTTAAGATTCATCTTTAAGCACTTGTACTTTTCATCTCTTAGCTTGTACTTTACCATTTTAAGTAATCAAATTCAGTTCCTAAGTTTCAATTGCTTTTGATTTCAATTTTAAGCTGTTTTCATTTCAATAAGCTCTAATAAGCTCATTTGAGCTTATTCTTATTCATAAGCTCAAATTCAGTCAAAAGTTTGTTTTAAATCATTCATTTACTCATTTCATTCAATTTAAATCAAGCATGATCACTTGAGTACTTTTGATTCAGTTTTAGAAGCTACAAGGAGGAATAAGCTTTTAACACTTATTGAGTTTAAAGCCAGGTTTAAGGCTTTGAAGCCAAAAGGTTCTAGTGAGGTTTAGAGGCTTTGGAAGCCATTAGGAACACTTAAGCTTCTTCTCTTGGATAGCTTAAGTGTGAAGATTCTTCAAATCTCAGGTTTCCTTTTCTAAACCTGAATTTAGCATTTATAGGCTTAATTCATTTTAGCTTATTCTTATGGAATCTTATGTTTAAATCCTGTTCATTTTGCTTAGATTAGATTATAGATGTAATAGTTTTTAAGCTGTCTAAGTAAAATTTCATTTAGGTTTAATTAGTTTACAAATCTGTCATTTAGACTTAAATAAGCTAGGAGAGAAACTAGCTATTTCTTTCCAATAAGCTGTGGACTTTAGTTTTAAAATAGCTTAAGTAGGTTATTTTTAGTAGAAGTAGATATAAGGTTTTAGCTGAATTAGTTTTTAAGTCAGTTCTTAAGTACAAATAGTTTGGGACAGTCAAAGTTAAGGAGTGTTTGGATTTATGCATATTTGACTGTTAAAGTCAACACAATCCTGTCCAAATACTTAGAATAGTTGAGTTTTACATAGTTATGAAGTTTTAGACAGATTTTAAAAGTTAGATTTTAGAATTTAAAGTTTTAGAGTTTAAAGAGTTGACTTAGCACCAGGGCAGTTTTTTTTGGAGTTAAGTAGTTATAGATTTAAGGTACTCACTCCATTTCATTGTTCAACACTTGGTTGTTGCAGGTTTAGGAACATATAACTAGTGAGTTTAAGAGTTTTAAAGTAGTAAACTTGTCCTGCATGTGCACATTTGCTAAATGCATCAGCAACAACAGTCAAAACTGTTGTTGCTATTCATATTTTTAGCTGTTCTTTAGTCTAGGTGATTAGATTATAGAACTTAGTATTAAGTATTCAATTAAGTACTCCATTAGCTCTTAGTAAAACATCACTTAAATTTCATTTTCAAACTCTTATACTAGCTTGAATGTTCCTTCAAAAGTAGCTTTAGCAGCAGTTAGGAAACTAGCTTATTACTTTTAGACTCTTTAAGTTCTAGTTGCTTTTATCAAATTTCTTTTATTCAGGTTTGTTCAACAAACATAAGAAAGTTTATTTCCAAAATCTCAGTTCCTAGGAATTAGAAATAAGCTGTTTAGCTTATTAAGAATAGCTTAAAAACAGTAATAAGCTGAGTTTTAGATTTTAAGTTCACATTTCTTGTTAACCTTAGGCTTATTTCTTTCTAGATATCTTTAGATATCTTTAGTATACATCTCAAGTATCAAGTAGCTTCTTTTAGTTTTCAATTTCATGTAGTAATAAGCTAGAAATAAGCCATTTTCTAGAAAAGCTCTTAAACATCTAGTTTCTGTAAACAGAACAAAAAGCTTAATTTTCTAGCTTATTGAGTTGTTGAAATTAGCAAGTGCCTTTATTAAAGTTGTTAAGAATAAGCTGTTCTATGAGTTTGTAGTTTTAAGTTTTTGCTGAATCTCAATTTTTAATAAGCCAAAAATAAGTTAGATCGTAGGGTTTAATTGGTACTTTTCCAATAGTTTAGGGTTAATCGTTTACACTGAAGTGTAAATTTCCAATAGTTTGCCCGCCTACCCTTTTCTTTCTATCTTTACATTTTCTACCCTGTTCTTTCTAGAATAATAAATAGTTTTAATATTTTAGAAATTAGTTTAATAAAAATTAGGGTTTAGTTTTAATTAGTAAAATTAGAGCTCAATTAGGTTATAAAATTTAGGGCTTTTTGTTCCATTAATTTTCTGCACCTTTCTAGTTTATAAAAACCATTTTTCTTTATTTTTCCAATTAAATTTGTATTTTCTAGGAATTAAAATAGATTTTAGTTAATTTCTTTTTCTTAGAAAAATCATAGAAAATAGAAAAATAGTTGAAAAATTAAAATTCTTTTTGCAATAATTTTCTTTTTAAATTTAGTATTTTTGAAAAAATAAAAGTAAAATTTTAGTTTTAATTTTTAGAAAAAGTTCATTTTTGATAATTCATTTTTCTTTAAAAATTCATAAAAAATTCAAAAATAGTTTAAAAATTCTAATTCTTTTTCCTAAAATTTTCTTTTTAAATTTGTGATTTTTAGGTATTAAATTTGTTATAAGAAGTGTTTTAGATTTTAAATTCTCGTTTTAGCTCACGTTTTTAATTCACATTTGTTAATTTTTCATGCTAGTTAATTGATTTTAGTTTCTTTAATTTTTTCTATGGTTTAATTGTGCTATTATATTTGTAGTATAATCAAAAGTTCAAAAATCCTTTATCATTCTTAACTCGAATCCGAATTATTCCCAAATCTCAATTCACGACTTCTTCGAGGAATTTACGACCCGTGTATTAATTACTTTCCTAAGTGATTGATTACTTACGATATCTTGGTTGGTGAAAGTTTGCACTATAGAGATATATACTATACCTAACACACGAAACCAACACCCAACTCCCTACTGAGAAAACTTGGTAGCTGAGTCACTGAACGTTCAGTGGACTGAAGCACATGTATTTACATATCATCTCAAGGATCTTAGAACCTGTTGATAAAGGAGGATGAAGTTGTTAACTTCTCCATGGTTAATATCTTTGAAAATGTTGAGGTTTTTCGGCCTCAGGGAGCATGGACTTTGGCTCTTACAACATTTATGAATTGGATATGGACACATGGCTTGTATAGTGTCATGAGTTTCTTATGTGTTTGAAAACTTGTGTGTTTTTATCTTCGGATTTTCAAATGGGTTGAAGGGTTCAATTCTTAGAACACTCTGATTCTTGAATATTTAAACGTGTAATTACAAAGATTGAAATTCAATCCTCATGACATTTTCATTTATACACTTGTTTTGTTTAATGTTTAATTTTTCATGCAAAGAAATTGTACCAAATTGGGGGAGGATTGTTGGAAATTTAGTTCAATTGTAGGTTCAGTTCATACCGGGTAATGGGACTGGAGGTACGGAGTGTACTCTCATAGGTTATTGAACACCCTGACTCAGATAGTGGTTAAGGGAATTTATGTCACTAATAAAGGTCAGTGGTCGCTGATGAAGTTCAGTAAGTTAGCTCTTTAGCTAGGCTGAGTGTAACTCGACTGAATGATATTCATCTGATGGCTTCACCATCAAGGAGTAATCCATCAAAGGATGATCCTCAGAGGATTAACTCATCAGTGGGTTGTTTCAGTTTGAACCATCAACGGGTATGCTCCTCAGCGGGCTAGCTGATTGTTCGGGACACTGAATGAATAACCTTGCTGGAATGAATTCAATGACTTGTAACAACTTTGACCGGATTAAATGGCAAGTTACAATCACATTTAATGACCATGATTAATATAGTCATGCAACCACTAATTTCTAAAATCAAGGAGTCTGATTATGGAAGAGATTATATCTCCTATAATCTCTCATAATATTTGACTAGGGTTTTGAGTATTCTCCTATAAATATGAGATCATAACTGCATGAGAAGTGTGTGGAAAAGAGAACAGAAAACCTAAACACTTAAAAACGAAAAGGTTCTTGATCTGTGCCTAGAACAAGAACAAACACTTGATTTTATCCCAATGAGGTATTCGTGATACCCTATGGTCGAATAATCTTCTTTAGAAAGTGATTACACGACTTCAAGTGATATCCGGTAACCATCTTTGATAATTAGCTAGGATATTAATTGTCTTAACCGTGATCTGGGACACGCAACAACCAACAACTTACACACAACTCAAAAAATTTACTGTGCAAAATACTCAAACGCTTTAAAGGGTTTTTACGTAGCTCAACTATAGGGCATCTAATTTATAACTATTGTTAGATTTTTTATTTAATCAAACATATACGTACTAGTTTATACGAAGAAACATATTATCACGTGTCTTCAAAAAGTTACAAATGAGCTTTTGATATATGAGGTAAAATGGTAAATGCTCATGACTACCAAGTTCCATTCAAGTCGACAAGTCATCGTCATG